>JAJIBD010031649.1:0-163733 GCA_021461705.1 Cryptotis parvus | reverse complement strand
AGTGATCAAACCTGCATCAGCCACATGCAAGGCAAATGCTTTATCTACTGTACTATCTCTCTGACTTACTCTTTAACTTTAAACATTTCCACATTTTAGCACCATCATGGGAGCATGTATTTAACCAATTGTTTGCACTTTCCAGTTGTTTGTAAACATCAAACAAATAATGCTATGTGTGTCATCAGTAGGTTGAAGTTTGGGGAAAGAGGGACTCATTTTATTTCCAGCACTTTTGGTTTATTGTCTAAAACATGTCTGACACATAACAAATATTCAATATAAGTTTGTTGAATGAAGAAATCAATAAATGGTTGCTAAGAAAACACACAATGGGTAAAAAACAGGGGCTACAGATCTGAAGACATTCATGGTCCAGATAGACATTAAAATAAACAGGCATAAATACTAGGAGTTAATTTACAAAACACTATGAAGTGAACATGGATAAAGGAACTGTTACCTACAAGAATAATATCAGTTTCCCAAACAAGGTGCTCCTTTGGGATTTTTGAGTGGTATCTTTAGAGTAGAATTTATTTTGGCTGTTGAAGTAAAAATGAATCACTGCATTATCTCTGTCTGCTATAACATAAAACATTTATTTGTAGTTTTTTTTTAAATTGGAAGCTATTGTTGATTATCCATTACAGTCCTGTCTGTCCTTTGGGCAAGAGGTTTCATGGTTGAGTCAGAAAGTATATAAAATATTGTAGAAAAGAAATAATGGCATTTCTTTTGAAAAGGATTAAGCAGCTATTTATTTTACTTTTTCTTAGTGAAAATTAAAAAGAGGAAAATTCATATTTCCATATTGCTAATAAATATCATTATTCAAAGCTATTCGCTGATGGACAGAGAAATATTGAACTTGGCAAAGAGAGGTCCAAAAAATTAAGAAATACTTGATTATGAGAGAAGTCTTTATTAGATCTTTCCTCCAGCATACAGTTGGATAAAATAGTAAACTGCTGAAGAAAATAGAATTTTACTTATTTCCAAAATAATGCTTCTTGGAAAGTTAAATATTTTATTTTTTTATTTCTTTAAATATTTTATTAAATGATTGTGAGATAAACAATTACAAAGATGTTCATTTTTGGGGTTCGGTCATACAGTGTTTGCAGCATCCATTCCCCCTCAGTGCCCATTTCTCACCACCAATAACCTCAATTCCTCCCCCTCCCCTAGCCTGCCTCAATGGCAATTTCTTTATCTCTTCTCTCTCTCTCTCTCTCTCTCTCTCGTCTTCTCTTACACATTGTGGATTGCAATATATACATTTAGAGGTTATCCGGTGTACCTTTTTGCCTATATTCAATGCTCAGTCCTAGACTGGTCTCATTTTCGATGATTATTGGCACACTGTTGCCTTCTCTGTCTTTTCTAAGCTCTGACTCCCACACACTTGTGGTAGATTCCAACTTTGATGAGACCTCCTGATTCATGTTTTGCCTGACCTTGGATATTGGTATTATAATATATATATACATATATATATAAGTTTATGTCATGCTAATAAATGCAGTCATTCTATATCTGTCTTTTTCCTTCTGACTAATTTCACTTAACATGAGCTTCTCCTTGTCCATCCATTTATAGGCAAATTTTATAACTTCATTTTTCCTAACAGCTGCATAGTATTCAATTGTGTAGATGTACCAAAGTTTCTTTATCCAGTCATCAGTTCTCGGGTACTCTAGTTGTTTCCAGATTCTGGCTATTTTGAATACTGCTGTAATGAAGATAAAGGTGCAGATGATGTTGCTGCTGTGCGATTTTGACTTCCCAGGGTATATTCCCAGGAGTGGTATGGCTGGGTCAAACGAGAGCTCAATTTATAGTCTTTGGAGGAATGTCCATAATGTTTTCCAAAAGGCTGTACCAGTTGACATTCCCACCAACAATGGATGAGAGTCCCTTTCTCCCTGCATCTACATCAGCACACTCTTTGTTAAGTTAATTCCTAGGCATTTGATTTTATATGGTACAATTGTGAATGGGATCGTTTGCTTAATATCTCTTTCTTCTCTTTTGCTATTTGTATATAGAAAAGCTACTGATTTTTTGGGAATTGATTTTGTACCCTGCCACTCTACTATAAGTGTCTATTATTTCTAGGAGATCTTTGGTTGATAGTGTAGGGTTCTCTAGGTATAACATGTCATTTGCAAATAGAGATAGCTTGACTTCTTCCTTGCCTATCTGGATGTCCTGAATGTCCTTTTCTTCTCTGATTGCTATGGCACTTACTTCCAGCACTATAGTGAATAGAAGTTGTGAGAGTGGGCAACCTTGTCTTGTCCCTGATCTTAGGGGAAGGCTTTCAATTTTTCCCCCATTGAAGATGATGCTCGCTGTGGGCTTTTGATAGATTGATAGATTGTGTTGAATCCTGAGATTCATTAAAAACTCTTTACTATGTCTACATACATATATATTAAAGTCTTTATGTTTATAACCTTTTCTTTGTAGTTGTTGTTATTGTTGTTTGTAGTAGGGCCCCATGCAACTGTGCTCAGAGATTACTTCTGGATCTGTGCTAAGGGATTACATCCAGCAGGATTCAGAGGACAATATGTGATTCCAGAAACTGAACTTGGGTCAGCCACAGGCAAAACAAACACCTTATTTAATTTTTATCTGTGGTAGACTGAATTAAAAAAAAAGTTTTAACGTTTTTTATGTGTATGTCTCCAAGCATGATGCTTGAGAATCATGCTTCACTCAAGTGAGAGAAGGAATCGGTGATGATCAAGAATCAGGGACATTGTCCCATTTGCCAAGATGATGAAAATCAGATGGGCTGGACATATAATGCGATTTAGTGATGACCGCTGGACTAGAGCTGTTACTTACTGGATTCCATGGGATATAAAAAGAACACATGGATGCCCACCTACGAGATGGCCAGACTTCTTTGTCCAAAACCTGAAGGAATGATTTGAGGCTGTTCATATTCCTGGAGCAAGGAATTGCCATTGGGCTACACTAGCACCCAACAGAGACATATGGAGATGTTACTGGTCCCATGCTCAAGCAAATCAATGAGCAACAGGAAGACAAGTGACAAAAAGAAATAATTCAGTTATTCTTTCAGATCAAGTACTTTTCTTTGGTGGGAAGTGTGTACTAACTTATTCAATCTCATTTCTCATTTTTAACATTCATATTTTCTACTTCTTTACATTTCAGTTTAAGGAGACTGTATTTTAAGAATTCTAAGAATTTATCTATTTCTACTTTGTTTTCCAATTTGTATATAGTTGTTTCTAGTATTCCATTATGACCTATTATATTTGCATAGAAGTAGTTATATCAACTGTTCTTATATATATGATTTCATTTATTTGGGTCTTTGTTTTTTTCTCACTTGTCACCTAAAGCTTTGTCAATTCTGTTTATAATTTAAAATAGGTTTCATTTTCATTCTTATTTTCTATTTTTTGTTTTTTTAAAATTTCTGTGATCTTGTTTAATATTTCCTTCAGTTAATAAAAAGATTACTTTTTCCTTTGTATTTCCTAAAATGTAATGCTAGATTTTCTATTTAAAATCTTTGTTTTGTCATATTGTAAGCTATGTACTATATTAAGTAACCTCATTTCTGAACTTAAATTAATATTAAATGTCATAATCTGGAGGTGGATACCTGAGGGCATTCTGAAAAAAGCAAACTGTTTACAGTTTTATGCTGTGTATCCACTACCCTAGTGCACAGAATTATTCTGAAAAGCTTCATTGAATATTAGTGTACACTTGAAACTAAAAAATAAACACTTGAAGAAAAATCAGCCATAAATATTATTTGGAAAATTCAACAAAAAGTTTAGACAAACCTGATGTTTAAAAAATAAAAATATTTTTTGAAAATGTTTTTAAAATATGATTTATATTGTTGCATAAACTACATAGGAAGATGATTGATAGGACCTTTGGGACTCAACAGTTTATGTTTGTAAGTTTTTAAATAAGTGTTAAGAATATGATTTAGCAGCATAAACAATGCACAGACAGATGTTAGAGGAGACTTGAATTTATCATTGGAACTTCCAGAATCTTTTCCAGTCAGTCAGGGGTAGGTAGAATTCATTTTTCACTGACCATCATCACAATGCTTTTAGGCTGCTTTTAAATGCTTTAAAACTGCCTACATATTATAAAGAGGCCACTTCCAAAAACCAAATGTGTGCTCTCCTTGCACGTAGTCAATTCTAGTTTGATCCTAGATACCCCATGGTCCCAGAAGCACCACTGGGAGCAACTCCTGAGCACACAGCCAGGAGGTATCCCCTGAGCACTGCTGAGTGTGACCACGAAATAATCCCCCAAAGTATTAATGTGGTATTCAATTTCTAGTTCCATTTATTTTTGATGAATTTGTCAAATTATTTTTAATAGGGCTAGACTTGTTCACTAATGTTTTTCTCTCCATCAAGTTCTCTGAAATGTATCTTATTTTCTGGTGCTTAAGACTTGTTTTCTGAGAATACTTTAAGTTAGTATGCCATAATCCCTAAATATGCATAAAAATCTATATGATATTATGATGATGACTTAGTTCTTCTGATGCCACAAGAAATATGACTCTTAATTCAGTATATTGGCTGATTTATCTTTACCTTTATTCCCAGTACCACCTTTCACCTAACCATACATTTGCTGATTTTATCCAGAGCTGTTTTCTATAAAAGAAGCTGTATTTTCAGCATCACATGCATTTAAACATACTACTTCCACTTGTTGGAATACTTACTTGCTTAGCCTTCCCAATTGTGAGGTCCCCACCACCCGTCTCTCTCTGTCTCTCTCTGTCTCTCTCTCTCTGTCTCTCTCTCTGTCTCTGTCTCTCTCTCTCTCTGCTTGATGTATGTCATAATGGGTATTCTAGATCTCAAACTCAATTTTTATCATAGAAAGATATCAAATCACAATGATAGGCCATCAGTTGATTATCCAAAAATCATAACTATAAATTGCTTGCAATCCCTAATATACCATATTTCTAATCTGAAACCTTAGTGATTACTCTGAAGTAGTAATTGATTTTAGCAAGCACTTAGTAAGTTCCTTATAAGCTTCTGATATCTCTAACATTGAGCAAAACTGAAATGGTATGATCTCAAAATAAACTGTTAGGCAAACTAGGTGTTGTTTAAAGGCTCGGTATAATTTTTATGTTATAATTGTGTGAATAGGAACTAATGCTATAATATAAAACAAACTTATTTCAGTTCTTGAGTTAGTGGGGAAAGTTCTTTTTATTTTTGTTTTTATTTGTATTTTTATGTTGTTTGAGGGAGGAATATTACTAATGTCTCAATTAATTTCTGTGAAAACCGCAATCTTCATGGTAGCATATTTAAGCTAGTTAACAAGACATTACCTACCAATTATATGATTAATCATAACATCTAATTAATCGAATCTTTAAGCTGAGATCAGCATTTAACTTCACTGTAATGCATGACAGAATATTTCAGTGGAATCCCATTGGAGAGTCTTCTCAACAGAATATATAAATAAGAGAAAAGAACTTAAATATCCTCATGGATGATCAATACACTTCTACTGGATTTTGACTAACATAAATACAGAATTATTTTAAAATATCTGCTATGATGGGAAAAAAATAAGGAAACCTGGAGACTAATCACAAAATATTTCTTCCTATATTGATTTCACAAAGAATGCCGAGAGAGAAAAGGACACAAAAGGATGCCTGTCTTCAAAAACCCTCATGCTCATCCACCAACGTGGTAAGGCACCAGCCTCAGGCGACCAGATACTAACATCCAAGCTTGCAAAGCAGTGCAGAGAAGCGATAAAGGAAGACCTCAAGGAGAGAAGAGCAGAAGTGCTGGAGGATGAAGCAGAAGCCGGGAGAAGCATTCACAACGCCCGCCAGTCCTCACGAACTATAAGACAAAAATGACTGCCCTCCAACGTCCTGATGGATCTATTACATCTTCCATAAAGGAATGGAGAAGATTATCCATGACTTCTACACAGATCTTTTTTGATAGCCATGTCCACCTACCCACAAACCAAATTCCGCAGGATGGATATGTCATTACCAACGTTCTCTCTACTAAAATCCGACATGCCATTTCATCGGTTAAGAAAGGAACAGCATGGGGCCAGAGCGATAGCCCAGCAGGTAGGGTGTTTGCCTTGCACGCGGCGGCCCATGCCACCCCGGATTCGATCCCGGCATCCCATATGGTCCCCCCAGCACTGCAGGGACTAATTCCTGAGTGCAAAGCCAGGAGAAACCCTGAGCATTGCTGGGTGTGACCCAAAAAAGAAAGAAAAAGAAAAAGAAAGAAAGAAAGGAACAGCATCAGGCCCAGACAAGATCAAACCTGAACACTTGAAGAATCTGCCGACAGTTCTCATTAATACACTAGCTCGACTCTTCACACGCTACCTGATCGAATGCAAGGTGCCCTCCCAATTGAAAACTAGCAAGACAGTTCTACTATTCAAGAAGGGAAACATTCACAACATTGGCAAATATCACCCCATCTGCCTGTTGTCCATCATATACAAACTGTTCACTCTAGTCATCCTGAACAGGATTGGCAGAATATTAGATGAAGAACAACCATGCGAGCAAGCTGGCTTCCGAAAAGGATTCAGCACAATCGACCATATCCACATGATAACCAAACTCATTGAAGGCTATAGAGAATTCAAGATGCAGTTCTGTCTCACGTTCATTGATTTAAAGAAAACCTTTGACTCTGTGGAGACTTAAGCAGTCATAAACACCCTAGCCAAACAGGGCATTCAAACCCAATGCATCAAGATCCTTCGTGAGCTGTATTACGGTTTCACCACTAGGATCTCACCATTCTACAAGGAAGTGATCATCGACGTCAAAAGAGGGGTTCGGCCCGGTGATACCATTTCACCAAAACTCTTCAGCGCCACCCTCGAGAACATCATGCGACAATTAGAATGGGAAGGAATGGGGAGTGAAGATAGACTGTCGGCAACTACACCACCTCTGCTTCGCTGATGATATCGTTCTAATAACACCAAACATTAGCCAAGCGGCACAAATGCTGGCTGACTTTGACCGAGAATGTAGAAAGATAGGTCTACAGCTGAATCTCAACAAAACTATGCTCATGAGAAATGAACTAGTTCCAGAGGCCCCATTCACTCTCAATGGAACAACCATCTCTGAATGCAACAGCTATGTGTACCTAGGTCGAGAATTCAACATGATGAACAACCTAAAACCTGAGTTGCGCAGAAGAAAAGAGCGGCCTGAACTGCCTTCAAAAACATTAAACAATGGGCAAAAGAACGAAGAACCTCTGGCTATGGGCAAATCTTTTTGACTCCACCATTCTCCCTGCATTAACATATGCCTCAGAGACCTTGGCCTTACGAAAGCAGGATGAGAATCCCATTCAGGGCTCCCAAAGAGAAATCGAAAGAATCATGCTTGGAATATCACTCCTCACTCAAGAAAGAGAAGGAATCCAAAGTTCCAACCTCCGTCGCTATTCTAAAATCAAGGACGCTGTCTCATCTGCCAGAACATCAAAAATCAGATGGGCTGGTCATATAATTCCATCTGGAGATGACCATTGTACTAGAGCCATTACCGATTGGATCCCATGGGACACCAAAATATCGTGTGGCCGCCCACGTGCAAGATGGTCAGACTTCCTTATCAGGACCCTAAAACCAACAGTTTGAAGCTCTTAATATCCCCAAAACAAACAGATGCCATTGGGCTACACTGGCACATGATAGGGTCAAATGGAAACATTACTCGTGCCTGCTCGAGCAAATCTATGAATAACGAGATATCAAGCGATCAAGTGATCTTGTAGTAATCTTATATTGCACCTAGATTTACACACCAAGAGGCATGATGGATATTTTTGTAAGATCACTTTATTCATTTCTCTTCGGTCTACAAATAACCTGCAGAAATCAGAAGCTGTTTTCATATACCATGCAGCACTATTAAAGAAGAGTGTTTAATGATGGTATACATCCATCTAACATATCCTTAATCAGGTCAGAAATTATTGTAGATCACCAGATACTTTTTATTATGTTTTTTCAATTGACCACTTGACTAAGTAGATCATTAAATTTTTCTATCAAGGCACTGAAAAAGCAGCAGAGTGGCAAGCCTCAGGCATACTCCGAGCTACTGCAAGCCACACATTAGGAAAGAAACTTAAATTACAACTCCCAGAACTCCAAGCTGCAGAGGACATAAATGGGACACTTTGAACCTTCACACCAGGACATCTCCCTCTCAGGTACCCTCCCTGGGGCGTGGCTGCCAGCCAGGCCTCCACTCACGCAGCCCATATTAATACAAGAAGCAGGAAATTCAATACCAAGAGAAAGATAACAATCTCAAAGAGGGAAGAGGAGAATGCCATCTGTTGAGCATCTCCAGAGTCCTACCTGACAGTGAGGAAGAAACAAATGCCCCAGAAGAATCCAACCCCAAACTACCACAGCACTACAGGGAAAGACCACATATCCCCAGCTCTCGAAAAGCCAACAAAGAAAACTATCCTGAAGACTAAAAACAAAGTGTACACACATACATAATCTGTCTGACAAATAATTCAGAGAAGAAATGGTGAAGATGTTTAATGAGATTAATGACAAAATGGAACAATAAAATACAGGAGGACATAAATGAAGCAGTGAAAAGGCCAGTGAATATATTATAGGAGGGAATGGGAGAAAAAATGAAATAAATACAAACAGAAATATCATCAATAAAAAACTCAGTAGATGAAATGAAAAATACAATGGGACCTCTCAACATCAGGATAACAGCAGTGAAAGACAGAATCAGTGAGAATAAGGATGAGCTGCAGAAAGCACTCAAAGAAATGTAACAGATAAAAAAAGACAGAAAAAAATGGATCAGCAGCAGAACAGAGAACATTGGGGTGAATCCAAGAGGAACAACATGAGAATCATAGGAGTCCCAGAGGGACAGGAAGGCAACCCCAAGGAAATGGGCACAGTTAAAAAAAAATCCTTGCAGGAAAGTTTCCTGTGTTAAAAGACACAGACAGGCATTCAGATCAAAGAAACCTGAAGGATACCAGTAAAAAGAGGCTCAATAAAAGACTCCAAGACATATCATAGTCAGAATCATGGATGCCATAGATAGACATACAATTATTTAAGCAGCAAGTTCAAAGAAGTAAATTGTATACAAAGGAGCATCCATTCGACTTTCAGCAGACCTACCAGAAGAGACCTTCCAAACCCGAAGACAGTGGTGGGATATAATGATAAAACTCAATGAAATGAAGGCCTCACCAATAATTCTTTACCTGCTAGAATCTCATTCAGATTTGAAGGACAGATACACAGATTCATGGATAAACAACAGCTCAGAAACTTCATAGACTCAAAACCAACCTTAAAAGAAGGGCTGAAGTTAGACAGAGGTCCAAATTCAGCCCTTCTGTTAAGGTTGGTTTTGAATCTATGAAGTTTCTGAGCTGTTGTTTATCCATGAATATGTATGATGCCAATATCCAAGGTCAGGCAAAACATGAATCAGGAGGTCTTGACAAAGGTAGAATCTACCACAAGTGTGTGGGAGTCAGAGCTTAGGTAAGACAGAGAAGGGAACAGTGTGCTAATAATTGTCGAAAATGATAAAACCAGCCTAGAACTGAGCATTGAATATAGGCAAAAAGATGCACCATATAACCTCTAAACGTATATATTGCAGTGCACAACGTGTAAGAGAAGAAAGAGAGAGAGAGAGAAAAGAGATATAGAACCTGCCATAGAGGTAGGCTAGGGGAGAGGGGGAATTGGGGTTATTGGTGATGGGAGGAAGGATGCTGGAACACTGTATGACCGAACCCCAAACATGAACATCTTTGTAATTGTATATCTCACTGACATATAATAAAATATTTTAAAATAATGAATGAATGAATCAATCAATCAATCAATGAATCAATGAATGAATGAATAAAAAAGAAGGGCTGAAGGGGCCAGAGTGATGGTAGGGCCGACCTGGGTTCAGTCCCTGGCATCCCATATGGTCGAGCACCGCCAGGCGTAATTTATGAGTATAGATCCAGGAGTAACCCCTGAGCATTTCTGGGTGTGACCCAAAAAAGCAAAAAAAAAAGTATGAAAGAGCTAGTCTAAGACAAGACAAAACTCAAAAGAACAATAAACTTAAATAGAAAGATGACACAACATCTCTTGCAATAACCTCTCTCAACCTTAATGGTCTAAATGCACCTCTAAGAGACACAAAGTGGCAAAATGGGTAAAAAATTGAACCCTACATTCTGCTGTGTCGGGCCGGGTCCCCGACAGTGTCAGGGCAGAAGTTCTCTTCTATCTCCGAGGATGCCGGGGAGCAGATGAAAACTCACGAGTCCGGTGCAGTTCCAAAAATGGCTTTTAATAATACAAAAGCTCTTCCACAGCACTCCAATATAATGAACAAACTTTAGCTCTGGTCCGAACTTAGACCATACAAAAGAGCCTAAGTCTTCCACCAAAGAGAGAGGATCTCACCCGAGCTGAGTCCTACCCAGAAGGAGCAAAAGGCCAAAGAGCAAAAGGCCAAAAGCCAAAAGCCAAAAAGCGAGGAGCCAAAAGCTGAAGGCTGAGGAACCAAAAGGCAAAAGGTGAAGCGGCCTCAAGTCAGCCCCTTCTATACACCAAAGTAATCCAATCGAGAGGGGCATGTCAACAAAGAACTCTAAACAGAGTGTAGTGCCACACCTTATTGCAGGTATAAACAAAGGTTATGCCAAGGACTAAGGAGATTATCTCTTATGTAAAACACTGGAGAGAGAGAGGGCTGATATAAAGTAATACATCTTAACTTCATGAGCTTCATGTAATCTAGATGGTACCCACAAGGTCCTTCTTATTATTATCTGCACCAGGGTGATTCTGCGTATCTTGTTCTCATGTACTGAAAGGGTCACTCTCACCTGCTTAGAGCAAAGTAGTATGATCCTTCCTATAGTCTTCCTATAGTCTCAGCGTAGCCAGGGTGGTAGTCTCCTGGTAAATTCTAACTTGCCCCATGCTGGGTGCAGTGGGTATAAAGAGGAGCTGTGCCCAATCCAGAAAACATAGAAGTCTTAGTAGATGTATAAGTCAGAAGTTATTCAATCAAGGTGACTTCTGTAAGTGCCACACCCTCTAGCAGTGTTTACATAGAAGAGAAGTCTCATTAGAATGAACCTTGACTTAAGTAGATTAAGCTGGGAGTGGGCAAAACAACAAAACTCCCAGAATAGCTAAACCTGTCTTCCAACACTGCTGCCTTCAAGAAATGCATTTGAGCAAGTCAAACAAATACAGACTCAAAGTTAAAGTCTGGAAAACAATCCTTCACTCAAACAATCCTCCAAAAGGTCCGGGGTGGCCATACTAGTATCTGACAACATAAACTTCAGACTAAAAAAGGTCAGAAGGGACATAAAGATCACTTCTTTTTTTTTCCTTTTTAAAATATTTTTATTATACCACTGATAGATATACAATTACAAGATGTTCATGTTTGAATTTTGGTTCTTCAGTGTTCCAACACCCATCCCTCCACCCCTGCCCATCTTCCATCACCAATGTCCCCACCTCCATCCCCCCGTCCCCCAGTCTGCCTCCATAGCAGGTTCTTTATCTCTTTACTCTCTCTCCTTCTCACATCCCTTTCTTACACATTGAAGATTGTAATATATCATAGAACATGATTGGTTATTATCATCATATAGAACATGATGATTCCACTGGTTTGATGTACTGGGTCCAGACAATGAAAATGTGGCTATTATGGTGAGCAAGTCTCATCCGGCTGCTTCCAAGGCCCTACAGAGGTGATGGGCTCACACTCAAAACCCCTCTCGCCTCCTGAGAGCCTCATGGTCAGCTGAGTTAGGGGAGAGCCAAATGGCATCTCTCCCCCATGTGTCTGAGTTTCTGCATCATGGCTGAGAGCCCTAAGGCAGTTCATGGGCAGGGCCACCAGTCCTCTGCGATGGGTCAGAGAGGAGAATGGGGACCCCAGCTCCATCTCAGGAACACCTGGTGACTTCCACCTCTGAGAGCCTCCTATCTGGGCTCAAACTTGGCTGCTCTGAGCTGGTCTTGAGATCAACGTTTCTCTTGCATGGGGTCTGATGAGCTGTAGGGTTCAGACCGTAAAAATGGCAGCTATTATGGTGAGCGAGTCTCATCCGACTGCTTCCGAGACCCTACAGAGGTGATGGGCCCACTCCCAGAACCCATCTTGCCTCCTGGGAGCCTCATGGTCAGCTGTGTTAGGGGAGAGCTGGATGGCAGCTCTCCCCATGCTTCTGAGTCTCTGCATCATGGCCAAGAGCCCCAAGGCAGTTCATGGATGGGACCACCAGTCCTCTGGGATGGGTCAGAGAGGAGAAGGGGTACCCCAGCTCCTTCTCCAGGAACACCTGGTGACTTCTTCCTCCTAGAGCTGCCTACCTGGGCTCATACTCGGCTGCTCTGAGCAGGTCTTGAGATCAGTGTTTCTCTTGTGGGGGTTCTGATGAGCTGTACGGTCCAGACTGTGATAATGGTGGCTATTATGGTGAGCAAGTCTCATCCAGCTGCTTCCGAGGCCCTACAGAAGTGATGGGCCCACTCCCAAAACCTGTCTTGCCTCCTGGGAGCCTCATGGTCAGCTGAGCTAGGAGAGAGCAGGATGGCATCTCTCCCCCGTGCATCAGAGTCTCTCATCTTTCTCTATCTCTATTTCTGTCTCTGTATTTCTCTCTTCTCCTACACCTTGTAGCATGCCTTGTGGTTTATGATGCAATTATCTATATGTATATTCAGTAGTGAGTTATAGTGTGACATTATAGTTCCTCATTCCCCATTAACCTCCCCAGTTTGTTACACTACAATGATCATCATGGTGTACAGATGTGAAAGACGTGGGAAGGACCTGGTCCTAGCCTACTTTGTTATCTAAGCCTCTTGTGCAGCTGCACATTGTCATAGCTGTGCGTCTGATATGTCCCTTGTTCAGTTCATTTGTTGTGGAGGCTGCTAGCCTGTAGTCACACCCACCAGCATGAAGAGCGAGGAGCCCAAATCCCTGCTTCAATTCTGATCAGCGTAGCTTCCCCCCACGTGACTGCTTTTACCCTAGGAGCTATGTTGGTCTCAGCCAAGGAATAGCCGATTCCTAAGAGACTCCATGGGCTGCTCCAGGTGGCCTGGGCAGCACAGCTGTGCATCTGGTCTGTCCCTTACCTAGTTCATCTCTATTGTTACTGTTTTGGCATATCAAATACACCACGGGTAGCTTGCCAGGTTCTGCCATGGCTTTGGGTTCATCCCAGGGGGCCCAGTCTTTCCTATGTCAGACCACCCCCATCCAGGGCCCACAAGGCAGAGCCCTGGGGGTGTAGACAAGCCTCTCTCCTGTCTTCCATCTACCAAGACAGCCAGGCACCACAGCAACACCTGCAACACCTCGAGGGGCAGGTGGCCTGAAGGTCACTTCTAGATATTCAAGGGATACTTATATCAGGAAGAAATTACACTCCAAACACTTATGCACCCAATGAGGGGTCAGAAAAATACCTAAAATAACTGCTAATAGACTTCAAAGAAGACATCGACAGCAATATGATTGCAGTTGGATATTTTAACACTGCTCTATCAACAATACTGAAGCTCACCAAGGAAATACTGGCCCTAAAGTAAGAAATGGAAGAAAGAGGGGCTAGGAGATATATACCGGCATTTTAATCCCCAAAATGCTAATGGAGCATACACCAAGATAGATCACATGCTCAGCCACAAAATGTACCTCTATAAAATCAAGAAGATAGAAATTGTGTCATCTATTTTTTCATACCATAATGCACTGAAAATAGAAATTAATGGCACACAAAAAATGGAGAGCCATACTAAGCACCTAGAAACTAAAGAGCTCACTGCTGAACAACCAGCAGGTCACAAAAGAAATAAAAAATTTCTTTTATGAAATCAAAGAGGAAATCCAAAAAATTCTTGGAAACAAATGAGAATGAAGACACGAACTATCAGAACTTGTGGGATACAGTGAAAGCAATGTTATGAGGGAAAATTCACAGATCTTAAAGCATTCATCAGAAAAGAAGCAAAGACCATCATAAACAGTCTGACTTCACAGCTTAAGATCCTAGAAAGTGATCAGCAAAAGGAACCAAATCCAGGCAGCAAGAAAGAAATAATAAAACCTAGCATGGGAATCAATAAGATGTAATCCCAAAAAACAATCTGAAAGAACAACGAGACCAAGAGCTAGTTCTTTCAAAAAATGAATAAGTTGACAAACCACTTGCAAGACTTGCAATGAAAGGGAAAGAAAGAACCCAAATAAATAGAATCAGAAATGAAAAAGGGGACATCACAACAGAAACCACAGAAATTCAAAAGATCAACAGAGATTACTTTGAGAGACTGTGTAACAAGAGAACCTAGAAGAACTGGACAAATTCCTGAATTCCTATAACCTCCCAAGGCTGCAGTAAGATTTAGAGTACTTCTACAAATCTATCACCGTCAAGGAAATTGAATCAGTAATCAAAAGTCTGCCCAAACACAAAAGTCCAGGTCCAGATGGATTCACCAGTTAATTCTACCAAATCTTTAAAGAGGACCTACTCCAGTCCTTTTCAAGATCTTCTAGGAAATTGAAGAAACTGAAACAGTCCTAAATAGCTTCTATGAGGCACATATCACTTTGATACCCAAATCAGACAAACATGTCACAAAAAAAGAAAAACTCAAATCAATCTCCCTGATGAACACAGATGCTAAGATCTTCAATAAAATACTAGAAATAGAATCCAAAGAATTATCAAAAAGATTATGCAGCATGACCAAGTAGGATTCATCCTGGGAATTCAAGGATGATCCAACATCCAAAAAAACCATATGATTATATCAGTAGATGTGAAGTTTGACAAGATACAACAACCATTCATGATAAAAACTCTATAAAATGGGAACTGAAGGAAACTTCCTCATATAGTCAAAGCCATCTTCTAAGCACGTAGTGAGCATCATTCTCAGTGGGGGAAAAACTGAAAGCCTTGCCTCAAAGATAGGGGACAAGACAAGTCTGCCCACTTTTGCAACTTTTATTCAATATAGTACGGAAGTACTTGCCATAGTAATCAGGGAAGAAAAGGACATTAAGGGCGTATGGATAGGAAAGGAAGAAGTCAAGTTGTCTCATATTGCAGATGACATGATATTATACCCAGAGAACCCTAAACTCTCTACCAAAAGCTCCTAGAAATAATAGATTTCTATAGTAGAGTGGCAGGGTACAAAATCAACACCCAAAAATCAATTACTTTCCTATATGTAAATAATGAAAGAGAAGAAAGGGATATTAAAGAAATGATCCCATTCACAATTGCACCATAGAAAATCAAATATCTAGGAATCAGTTTGACTTAGAATGTAAAGGATCTCTACATCAATATTGAAAGTCTTATTTTCAATTTTAATTCCTTTCAATTACCACATTGTTATAATTTTATGTTGCCTTTTCATTTTTAAATAGCTGATCTAAGTAAAATTATGTATTATGAACTAATGTAGAACAATTCCCATAAAATATTTTCAATAGGCACATGACCCATAGCAATAAAAATGATCTTGGGCACTGTTTTAAAAATGCTACTCTTCTATCCTGATACTATTATAGTACATATTTTTATCAGTATTGGTTGTGAAGCTTTGTGTACCATATTATACATATATATTACATATAATATATATGCCAAATATATATTGGGGTTTTTTGCCCTGGGTTTTTAAAAAATATTTAAACTTTATTTAAACACTGTCAAATAGTTGTTCAAATACAGTTGTTTCAGGTATTCAATACTCCATCACCAGTTCCACCACCAACATGCCCTTATCACCATCAAGGTTCTTAATTTCACACCTACCCTCGAATCCTTGTCCCTTAGCATTCAATGATTAATTTACTTTATGTTGCTTATTAACATATGTCTTGTAATAGTGTTGCTAAAGTCATGACCTTTTTACTGAGCTGTGTTATTGCTGTCACTATTTCACTGCAAGTTCCATTATTGAACTTAGTGGGCTTCTATGTAATTTTTGACATAATTGCTAATGTTAATTTGTTACAGACATTCATTATTCAACCCCAATCTCGCCACCACTACAACTTCCCATCATTATTATCTCCAATCTTCCCAACAACCTCTCAAGCATGCCCCTGTGGCAGACCCAACAATTTATTTTATATTGCTTGTTACAGATAATTTGCTAAAAATGATCAAGAAACATTTATTAGAAAAAGTTAGTGACGATTGGTTTGGTATTACCATGGCGCCATTAAGCCTTTATATAAGAAAATTACTGCTATGTTGTTATGGGATAGAAAATTTTGAGTATATATTTTGTTATTTATTGTCCTTACATCCTTACATCCCATTGAATTGGTGTGCTAATTGGTATATCGGTATTGTAACGTATTCCAGGAATTCCAAAGTCATTAATGGGGTGATGAAGTTGGAATTAAGTTTTTAACTGGCTGGTGGCTTTCAGTCATGGGAGTGATTCCTAGGCCTTCTGGAAGAACAGAAAGATGGTGAGTGGGTTGGGGGGGGTCCATCTCTGACTCGGTAAAAGCCTGGAGATTTCAGTCAAAAAAAAACCCTTAACCTAAGCTTTTCAACAGACGAATTTCTTGATGGAACTCATTTGAGCTTTGGAGTCCGACCTTGAACATAACAGTGATTGTGCAGTGCAGAGGTTTTCTGCTGCTAGGACTCTGTTGGGATGGACCAGCGATTCACCTGTTCCCCCCCCCCACGTTGTCCCAGTGGCCTCAGCCTGGTATGGGGACTAGAAATATTTATGCCACTTGTTGATCTCTTTTGAGATTTTTAAATGAGTCTCAGCTCATGGCTAGTACAATAACATATTTGAACATTAATTACTGGGAGAGAAAAATTGCACAACAAAAAACAATCTGAGCAGTTTATGGACAGTTGTACATGGACAACTGTTGTACATGTTGTTGTACATGTTGTACATGAACAGTTGTTTATGGACAATTGACAATATTTTTATGATGTTGGTAGTTAACTCCATCGAATGCTTCTCTTTTCATAATTTATAAAATTAGTCATCTGAGCTAGTTGCCCTAATTAATAATTTAGTAGTTATGAAAGCTTTAAAAACAATTTTGGTGTGTTCTCCTCCAGTCCCCTATTGAATATGCCTAATGCATTTTTCCCATCAATTGTGTATGAGCCGATAGTTTGTGACAGCATCTCTCACATGATTTTATGCTAAAAACAGAAGAATCGCATAAGAATTTCAAACGTCTGAGTCAATTGATAACATCCATCATTTCTTGGGTAAAAACCTTAAGACTGAAGCATATTATCATTATGCAGCCAAAGATTATTGCATTTTCAACATTTCAGCACTCTGAAGTTTATTCAATTTTGCATATAAGAAGGAGTTAGAATATTGCTCTTTACACAGTATTTTAACATAACCCTGTCTTCAACCAGCTTAAAGATTAGAGCATCCACATTCCTGCAAAAGGAGCAATGTCTGAACTCTTTGTATGTTCCCAGGTTTGGGGCCTCTCTAGATCCCTTCCCCACTAAAGCTAGTCTTTTCAGTGATTTTCAGGTGGGCAGCGTAACATTATGTTCTAAAGGAATATTTCTAGTACTCCATTCTTTTGTCATGTCCTTTCCTAGTTATTGTAGTAGGTTCAGTCGTGGTTACTTGGCAAACCAGAAGCCTTGTGCTTTCTCTTATTTACTCTCATTTTTGCCAATGCAACCAAAGCAGCCAGGGCACAGAATTTTTGAATGATACCCTTCTGTCTGAATTTCTTTTTTTCATCCTCCTAGCTATTTCACTCAGTTCCAGAGCTACCCAGTCCAAGTTGCTATGTTATTCTTGCTGCCACTGCATACGGCACTATTCAATTGCAGGCTAGCCCAGGTCCTAGCCTCACATCAAAGGTCGTTCCTTACTCTATTTCCTCATTTTTCTTTTTCCCCAAAGAAACCCTTATCCATCATTTAATTATAGAGCCTGCAGCCACTTCAAGTATGCTGCTTGAGGCGACCACCTGCAGCAATTATACAGGATCAGAAAAGTGAAGGAATTTCCTAGACTCCACAGGGTTTACTCATAGAAAGCTTTAATAAAGGCAACGGATATGATGAAGCAGGAGAGATTAAGCAAAGGCAAACTTCAGAGAGAATGGAGATTTCTGTGCATAGTGTCCATATCCTGGCTGCAGATCCGACATCCGTCCTCTATGGATCGTGAACATGAGGACAGGTTTGGAAAGTCCTTATTCTATAGAGGCAAGCGATCAATCCACCAGGTGAAGCGACTATTTTATTTTTTTTATTTTTTATTTTTTACAATTAAAAAGTTCATGTTTGGGTTTTTGGTCATACAGTGTTCCAGCACCCGTCCCTCCACCAGTGCCCATCTCCCACCACCAACATCCCCGGTTCCCTCCCCCTTCCCCAGCCCACCTCCATGGCAGGTTCTTAATTTCTTTCCCTTTCTCTCTCTTTCTCTTTTTCTTCCCCTCCAGACTATGGATTACAGAACATACATTAAAAGGTTGTCATGTGTATCCCCCTGCCTCTATTTAATGCTCAGTTCCAGGTTGGCACTAGTACCCTCGACAATTATTAGCACCCTGTTCCATTTTCTGTCTTACCTAACCTCTGACTCCCACACGTTTGGGATAATTTCCACTTTTGACAAGACCTCCTGATATATGTTTCACTTGACCTTGGATATTGGTATCATAATATGTACATATATATTTATGCCATGCAAATAAATGCAGTCATTCTGTATCTGTCTCTCTCCTTCTGGCTAATTTCACTCAACATAATCTTCTCCATGTCCATCCATTTATAGGCAAATTTTATAACTTCATTTTTCCTAACAGCTGCATAGTATTCCATTGTGTAGATGTACCAGAGCTTCTTTATCCAGTCATCGATTTTCGGGCACTCTGGTTGCTTCCAGATTCTGGCTATTGTGAATAATGCTGCTATGAACATAAAAGTAGGGATGGTGTTTCCGCTGCGTATTTTTGGTTTCCCAGAGTAGATTCCCAGGAGTGGTATGGCTGGGTCAAATGGGAGTTCAATTTCTAGTCTTTGGAGGAAAGTCCATATTGTTTTCCAGAAAGGCTGTACCAGCTGGCATTCCCACCAACAATGGATGAGTGTCCCCTTTTCCCCACATCCACGCCAGCACTTGTTGTTCTTGCTCTTTTTTATTTTATTTTTTTTAAATGAGATCTTTATTCTCCATAAAATAAATCAAGGTGTGAAAGATTTGAATTTACAGGATTTCAGTTTCTGCCATCTTAAAATGTTATTTTCCAGGTGTACAAGTTGCTCTGAAATGACAAATTATTATACAATAGTTCACATTTCATAATTTTAGTTATTCAAAATATTTTATTCTTTTTCTCCCCTCTCCCCTTCCTCCTCACTTTTTTTCTTCCTTCCTTCCTACCTCCTACCTTCTTTCCTATCTCCTTCTTTATTTCCATTCTTCCTTCCTTCTGTCATGGAGATACATGGAGAAGATTATGTTGAGCAAAATTAGCCAGAAGGAGAGAGACAGATACAGAATGACTGCATTTATTTGCATGGCATAAATATATATGTACATATTATGATACCAATATCCAAGGTCAAGTGAAACATATATCAGGAGGTCTTGTCAAAGGTGGAGATTATCACAAACGTGTGGGAGTCAGAGTTTAGGTAAGACAGAAAATGGAACAGGGTGCTAATAATAGTCGAGGGTACTAATGCCAACCTAGAACTGAGCATTAAATAGAGGCAAAAGGATACACATGACAACCTTTTAATGTATGTTCTGTAATCCATAGTCTGGAAGGGAAGGAAAAGAGAAAGAGAGAGAAAGGGAAAGAAATAAAGAACCTGCCATGGAGCAGGGCTGGGGAAGGGGGAGGGAACCGGGATGTTGGTGGTGGGAGATGGGCACTGGTGGAGGGACGGGTGCTGGAACACTGTATGACCAAAACCCAAACATGAACTTTTTTAATTGTATATCTTTTTTATTTGTATATCTCACGGTGGTATAATAAAATATTTAAAAAAATGAAAAAAAAGAAAAGCAGTCATCTTAATTCTGTAAAACTTCAGAAATGATATTCACCTTCTAAAATCATCTTGCTAAAGATGACTTTCATTGAGCATATTTTAACTGAGCATCTACTATGTTCACAGCATGCATCTCTCTATTTCAAGATCTAGGCATCTTCATCTTTTGTGTGACCTTTAATATAGTATCTAGTTCCTGGAATTAGAATTAATTTCATCTTTTAGAACTGTTAGTGCAAACTCACATAGACTTGAATATAAGGATTTCAATTCCTAGCAGTGCTCATTAAACTAAATTCTCAATATTTTACGGTGGTGGTGGTGGTTTGGGACACATTCTTGGTGTTCAGTGTTTACTCCTGATTTTCTGTTGCACAATGCTCTGGGGGTCACATGCAGTTCTGGAGATGGAATCTGCGTTGGTTGCATGTGAGTCAAGTACCTTACCCACTGTGCTATTTCTCCTGATCTCAAAGAATTTTTATGTTCTTGCTCTTTTGAATATGTGCCAGTCTCTGTGGTGTAAAGTGGTATCTCATTGTTGTATTGATTTGCATCTCTCTGATGATTAGTGATGAAGCGACTATTTTATTTTTCAAGGAGCCTCTTTGGCAGTGTGTAGATGCTGGGGTGCAGAGGAAAGGAACATGAGAGAATTTCCAGGAATCGTCAGCAGGGCAATTCAGTTGTATAGTGGGACTGACGAGCTTGAGGACCTGGCGATGGTAATGCAATTCTGCTCTATGTGAGCAGGGCTGGACTGGAGCATACATACAGAGAGAGCCCTTTGTGCTATCCAGACCTAAATGGAACTTTTAAACTCTACTAGTTATGGAGCTAAGATCATATTGTTTTTCCAAAATGTAAAATAAATATAAATTCTATGTATATTTTGATAAACAGAGTAAACAAATTGGTACAGAATGCCTTTAGACATATTTTGGATTTTAATTACATTTTAAATAGTATGTAATGAGTATTTGATCTCCATCTTGAGAGTCAGTAACACAGCTTCCCTATCACTATCACTATCTTCTCGTTGATCATCTATTTGCTAGAGCAGGCACCAGTAATATCTCCATATGCCCTGTCTCATGCTAGTAGAACCCAAAGGCATCCGCTTGCTCCAGGAACATAAAGAGCCTCAAACCATTATATTAGGTCATGGTAATATAATGGTTACCATGACCTAATAAGCAACTTGCCAGGCTTGCCTTACGGGTGGCATACTCTTGTAGTCACCTCTAAATAAAGCATTTATTGATGAACTGTGCAGCCGCTAGTGGCTGCGAGAGCCAGGCTGTGATAGTCTGGTCTGCTGGGTGGAGTTGTGACTAGAAACTTTTCGGATGTGGAAAACGGTGTCCTCCATGGAGTGGGGAGGTGTTTGTCTGGCTTGTTGTGAGGCTCTGCTGGGGTAGCAGGCCAGGGCTAGAACCCGCCATGCCTCCCGGGCGCCTCATGAATGGCTGGGCACAGGGAGAGCAAGTAGCAGCCTTGCCCCATGTCTGAGAGTCTCTGGTTCAGCATACCTGGGCCGGATTAAAAATAACTGCTGCAGGGTGGGTGTCGATGATCCGGGCTGTGATAGTCTGGTCTTCTGGGTGGAGTTGTGATGAGAAAGAAGTCCGGATGTGGAAAACGGCATCCTCCATGGAGTTTTCTTGACCACAGACGCAGAAGTAAGACATGAACACTGCTAGGTGTAGCCCACCAGGTCCACCATAAACTCCAAAAGAGGATTGTAGACAGAACAAACAAGCTTTTACACTTTCAAACAATCACCAAAAGTTTTCTTTCAAATATTTTTAGTGTTGTTAGTGTTGGGACAGAACAAACAAGCTTTTTTCATTTTCAAACAATCACCAAAAGTTTTCTTTCAAGTATTTTTAGTGTTGGTATATTGCTCCAGCAACAATATGGATCCCAAACATGAGGATAGGTTTAGTATTGGTATATTGTTCCAGGAACAATACACCAACACTAAAAAATATTTGAAAGAAAACTTTTGGTGATTGTTTGAAAATGTAAAAGCTTTGTTCTGCCCTTGGGCTCTACTAGCATGAGACAGGACATATGGAGATGTTACTGGTGCCTGCTCGAGCAAATCAATGATGAACGGGAAGACAGTGATACAGTGATACAGTGGTATATTAAAATAAAATGAGGCTAAAAAGATTTCAGGCTATTGAATCATGTAGCATTTATAAATTCATGTTGCAATTATGATATGTTGCAAATATACTATTCAACTATATATTCTTAACAGTTTTAAAACAAATAAGTGAAAGAAGGAGATCCTGCTAGAAGCATTTGTAGTAATTGCCCAAGTGCCTTCTAATGTCAGACTGGTCCTTTTATGCTAAGGCCTTTAAATAATAGGGAAAGGAGTGAAAAAGAGAATCTCATAGACTGAGCACAAGTATTGCATACAAGAGGCCCAATTTGATCCCTAGCACTGTGGTGTTCCCCATGTATTGTTGCTAAAACACTTGAATCCCATCAGTAAAGGAATAGGATTCTCCAGGTGGCTTATGTGAAGTGGGGCAGAGAGAAGCAGGCATTTTAGCAGCTTTGGGAAGGAAGCCTACTTCTTTCCTCTACCCCTCAGCCACCAAGGGAAAGCCAGGGAAATCTTGACTGATGAGAGTCTGCTATGTGCACTGGCTTAATGCAAACCTCTCATCCCACAAGCCACACTAGCTCATCAAAAAACCAAACCAGAGTTCTGCTTGTTCTGCTCAGTGTGGGAAATAGTTCCCAACACAGGACTTTTCCGGGAGCCTTGGAGCCCAGTGTGAAGTGGAAGGAAAGTCAGTCTTAAATCTTGTCCAGGTTTCTCAGGTTCAATGCAGAGTTTTAAGAGATGAACAGTGATGTAAAACAGGTTTATTTAGGAAAGAAAAAGAGGGAAAGAGAGATGTAAGCAAATGTACATGTTCAAGAGAGAACACAGATTTCTTCAGAGTGGAAAAATACACACACTCTCATGAGGGTAAGGCAGGCCATTTCCCCTGAATAAAGAAATGCAACCTTGGTGCCGGCGATAGCCCAGTGGTAGGGAGTTTGCCTTGCCTGTGCCGGCCCAGGTTCTATTCCCGGCATCCCATATGGTCCCCTGAGCACCGCCAGGAGTAATTCCTGAGTGCAGAACCAAGAGTAACCCTTGAGTGCTGCTGGGTGTGACCCAAAAAAAGCAAAAAAAAAAAAAAAAAAGAAATGCAACCTAAAGTGGTAAAGTCCATATCTCAGCATGTGTGTGCCAAAAAAGGCAAGCCCTTTTTCTACTACCATATTACTTCATACACAGTTTAATCAAAATGACCTCAAAAGACATTTGGCTTGTCCTTGACAAACTATAAGATCAAGATTACTGCCCTCCGACATCATGATTGATCTCTCACATCTTCCAGAAAGGCAATGGAGAAAATTATCCATGACATCTATTTGGATCTCTTTGACAGCCATGTCACCTGCCCACATACCAAATTCCACAGGATGGATATGTCATTCCCAACATTCTCCCTTCTGAAATCTGACATGCCATTTCATCTGTCAAGAAGCGAACAGCACCAGGCCCAGACAAAGTCAGACCTGAGCACCTGACGAATCTGCCTTCAGTACTCATCAATACACTGGTTCAGCTTTTCACACGCTACCTGTCTGAATGCAAGGTACCCTCCCAGTGGAAAACCAGTAGGACAGTTCTACTGTTCAAGAAGGGAGACATCCACGACATAGGCAATATCGCCCCATCTGCCTGTTGTCCGTCATCTACAAGCTGTTTACTCGAGTCATCATGAACAGGATTGGCAGAACATCAGATGAAGGACAGCCATGCGAGCAAGCTGGCTTCGAAAAGGATTCAGGACAATCGACCATATCCACATGGTAACCAAACTCATTGAAGTTTGTAGGGAGTTCAAGATGCCGCTCTGTCTCACGTTCATTGATTTAAAGAAAACCTTTGATTCTGTTGAAACCGAAGCAGTTATGGAAGCCCTAGCCAAACAGGGCATCCAAACCCAATACATCAACATCCTTCGTGAGCTGTATTACAGATTCACCACTAGGATCTCACCATTCTACAAGGAAGTGATCATTGATGTCAAAAGAGGGGCTCAGCAGGATGATACCATTTCACTGAAACTCTGAGTGCCACCCTCAAGAACTTCATGTGACAATTAGAATGGGAAGGATGGGAGTGAAGATAGATGGTTGGCAACTACACCACCTCCGCTTTACTGATGACATCATTCTAATAACACCAAACATTAGCCAAGAGGCACAAATGCTGGCTGACTTTGACCGGGAATGTGGAAAGATAGGTCTGCAGCTGAATCTCAACAAAACAATGTTTATAAAAACAAACTAGTTCCAGAGGCCCCATTCACTCTGAATGGAACAAACATATCAGAACGCAGCAGTTATGTGTACCTAAGTCAAGAACCCAACATGTGGGGCCGGAGCGATAGCCCAGCGGGTAGGGCATTTGCCTTGCACGCGGCAGGCCTGTGCTGGCCTGGGTTCGATCCCCGGCATCCCATATGGTCCCCGAGCGCCGCCAGGAGTAATTCCTGAGTGCAGAGCCAGGAGTAACCCTTGAGCATCGCCGGGAGTGACCCAAAGAGCAAAAAAAAAAAAAAAAAAAGAACCCAACATGAGAATGACCTAAAACCTGAGCTGCGCAGGAGGAAGAGAGCAGCGTGGAACACCTTCAAGAGCAATGAAGAAATAGCTAAAAGGACAAAGAACCTCTAGCTCTGGACACATCTCTTTGACTCCACTGTTCTCCCCGCATTAACATACCGCTCTGAGACCTGGGCCTTATGAAAGCAGAATGAGAACACTGTTCACTTCTCCCAAAGAGGAATTGAAAGAGCTATGCTTGGAATATCATGCCTCACTCAAGTGAGAGGAATTCTGATTTCCGACCTCCGTCACTGTTCCAGAATCAGGGACGCTGTCTCATTTGCCAAGGCATCAAAAAATCAGATGGACTGGATATGTTATGAGACTTGGATATGACCACTGGACTAGGTCCATTACTGACTGGATCCCACGGGATGTCAAAAGATCACGTGGCAACCCACCTGCAAGATGGTCAGACTTCTTCGTCAAGACTCTGAATGAATGGTTTGAGGTTCTTCATATTCCTGAAGCAAGCTGATGCCATTGGGCTACACTGGCACGTGATAGGTACAAATGTAAACATTATAAGGGGCCTGCTCAAGCAAATCGATAAATAACAAGATGTCAAGTGATCAAGTGACTCCCAAAAACAGTTACTAGAGTAATTCCTAGGGGTGGGTTGGGGGAAAGGGGAGCTTGGATCTGTGAAGGTCTTTTACTAGTCTTCATGGTGACCTTTGTTCCAGGGATGGAACATCTCATCCCAGGAGGTCCAGTCACCTCTTTAGGAAGCCATCCTTCCTCTGGGCCTGGAATTCTGTATCTCAATGTTTATCCAGATTCCTGAGATGGGTCTTTTCTCTCAAAAGCTTTAATTTCTTTGCAGCTTTTTCCATATGATATCTTACCAGAAGCTCTCTATCTCTCTTTTGACCATCAAATAAAACAATTATCACTTGTCTTCCCCTTGGTCATCAATTTACTTGAGCAGGCACCAGTATCATCTCCATATGTCCTGTCGGTGTGCTAATGTGCCATAGGGTATCCACTTGCTATTGGAACACAGCATCAGACCATTCGTTCAGGTCAGGTCATGGGAATGAGGTCTATAATTGTTACTATTTTTTGAAATATCAAATATGACATGGGTAGCTTGCCAGGCTCAGCTGTGTGGGTGGTATACGCAGTAGTAGGCTCCGATCTAGTGCACTTATTGATGAAATAAAATGGGATAGATTGCCTTTTCTCTTGGGTGGAGCTCTGATGAGCTGTGGAGTCCAGACATTGAGAATGACTGCCCTTCACTGGTGGAGATTTGAGTGCTGGAACACTGTAATACTGTAACCCAAATATGAACATCTTTGTAATTGTATATCTCACGGTGTTATAATAAAAATATTGAATTAAAAAAAGAGAGAGAATTACTGCACTAATGGTATGGGAGATCCTCCGGCTTCTATTGGGATGGCGGGCCGAGATTAGAACCCGCCTTCCTTCCCTGGTGCCTCATGATCAGTTGAGAGCCAGTTACAGCTCTGCCCAGTGTTTCTGAGTCTCTAGAATTATATATACTACAATTATAATGAGAGTAAGCACAAGATAAAATACTTTGAAAACCCTATTACTTGTGTTGTAAATCATGGTACCTAAAATTAAAATAAAATGCTTTTAAATAACAACTGATTTGCTTAAGTACTTAAAATTATTGGTGGCCAGGGATAAGGGAATGGAACATATGCCCCATGTATGCACAGGACCAGACTACACTTCCTAGGTCTGTGGCCTGTTAGGTGGATGGACCCTTAGGAGGAGAACAGTGACCACTGGAACAAAGACCAGGAGAAGAAGATCAAAACCATCAACAATTCCAAATTCTTCACCTTGACTACCAAATAGCAATGGACTGGGTGGGGGTAAGGCATTTGGTTAAACTCTATGTGAACTAACCTGGCAAAAGATAAGGTACCATTTATCCATGGACTCTCTGTGAATGAGTTGTGCCAGTTCTTTTTTACAGCAAAAAAGGAAAAACATTTCTTTAGTTTATTTGCATCCTACTGGCATTTGTAGGATTTTCTAAGATAGAGGTTTTCAGAGCTCAGTAGAATCTACTATTTTACCACCATGCGATATACAATTACAAAGATGTTCATGATTGGGTTTCGGTCATACATTATTCAAGCACTTCGACTCTCCACCAGTGCCTTATTGTCACCACCAATGTCCCTACTACATTCCCTCCTCCCTCCTCAAGCCTACCTCTATAGCAGGCACTTTTCCTTTCTTCTTCTTCTTCTTCTTCTTCTTCTTCTTCTTCTTCTTCTTCTTCTTCTTCTTCTTCTTCTTCTTCTTCTTCTTCTTCTTCTTCTTCTTCTTCTTCTTCTTCTTCTTCTTCTTCCTCCTCCTCCTCCTCCTCCTCCTTCTTTTCTTCTTGTTCTTCTCTTCTTCTTCTCTCTCTCTCTCTTTCTCTCTCTCTCCTCTTACACATTGTGGTTTGCCCTACAGACATTTAAGGATTATCATGTAAATCCCTAGAACTGTACATTCAATGCTCAATTCTAGTGTGGCATTAACATTTCCCAAAATTAGTAGAACACAATAGTATATATTTATATCCCACTAACAATTGCAGTCATTCTCTATCTGTCCTTTATCTTCTGACTAATTTCACTCAGCATATGATACTTTCAAGGTCCATCCATTTACAGGCAAATTTCATGATTTACTTTTTCCTAACAGCTGCATAGTATTTCATATGTAGATGCACTACAGTTTCTTTATGCAGTCTTCTGTTCTCGGGCATTCAGATTGCTTCCAGATTCTGGCTATTGTGAAGGGTGCTGTGATGAATATAGAAGTGCATATAGTGTTTCTTTTGTGTGTTATTGGGTCTCCAGGGTATATTCTCAGAGGTGATATTGCTAAGTCAAGTGGGAGCTCAATAACTAGTTTTTGGCAGAATTTCCATATTGTTTTCCAAAAGGGCAGGACCAGTCAGCACTCCCACCAACAGTGGATGGGAGTCCATTTCTCTCCACATCCACACCAGCACTGGTTGTTCTTCTCTTTTGGATGTTTGCCAGATCCAAAAAAATCATGTCAAATGTGGTTTGCATGACTTTCTCTAAACAATGAAGCCAAACAGTAAGCTTTGGATAATCTTATAAAGAAAGTGTATGAATGTTTAACTTTCCCTATCATCTTTTAAGTAAGAGAAAAGTTTTTTTCCATAAATATATTATAGCTGCATTTGAACATCAATATTTAGCCTTTTAAACAAAAGTTGTGTTTCAAATTCAAACTCCCCCTATCTAAGGTTTATGACCCAATTTGCCTTGAAATTACGTGCCTTGGTTGGTGTTGGGAAATGGGCACTGGTGGAGGTATGTGTGTTAACACTGTATGACTGAAACTCAATCATGAACATGAACAGCTTTGTCATGGTCTATTGCATGTTGATTCAATTTTCTAAAAAAGAGCCTTGGTTTTCCTTAAGTGAGTTTTTAAATTATCTGTCTCTTGAATCTATGATGAGGACAAGAAAAAACTTTCAGCTAATACTCCTCAAACTGTAAATTGTACTTGACAATAGTGGTGGCTTTTTAATTGGACTGTTGTACCTAGTCGTTTCAGTAAATAACTAGTCCAGAAGTTTCTGTGAAACTATTTGTGAATGTGATTTACATTTGCAAATAACTATACTTAAAGAATTCACCATAAGTGTGATTGAAAATGTTGCCTAATTGAGTAAAAGCCATAAGAGAGAAGAGTGACTTGGATTTTTTAACCAAAAAAGCAGGAATTCCATCTTAGTCTGAAGCATAAATAAGCTGGATTTCTAATACCTCGACTGAACTGAAGACGCTCTATTATCTATAAGAGCTAATTTTTTGAATTTCCAACCCATTCTACAAGTTTCAGAATTCCTGATTCCACAACCATGAGCATATAGATACACAACACATATACATAGATCATATATGTTATATATGATGGAAAATTTGGAAGTAGATTGAATCTTCATATTTTCTCTCTTTCATTTATTGAATGTCCCTTGATTATTTTAAATTAAAATTTAAAATAATTTAAATTTAAACTACTGGATTCAAGATGATATCAAAAACAATGGGCGATTCACTATGCTGAGTTAAATTTATATGTCTGACATGAAATGCGCCGGACAATACCACAGAAACTTGTGGTAAAATGTGAAGATATACTTTGTGGCCACTAGAGGGCGTACAGCATCTGCCATATTTGATTGTAGGTAGGTGAAAATAGATTTTTGTCTCAGAAAAAAAATGGAGTCCCAATTTGTTTAAATCACAGTCATCAAAGTATAACTATTTAAAAAAATTAAAATTAGTACACCTTTGTCACTTTCAACCAATTTTCAATATTCTGATTTTTTTCCCCTAGGCCAAAACTTTTGTTTTTACTATTTCTGTTCAGGGACCATGTTTTTCAATGCTGTTAATTATACTTTTACTGAATCCATTTTTCCAACACTACACCTATATCCAAAGTACTTGCTTCTTCCAACTGTACAAGACCAAAATTCTAATGATAAAATACATTGACTCAAACCAATGAGTAAATAATAACTAACTTCTTTAAGGTATTTTGTCTCTGACAAAAAGACAATATTTTGTCTTTGAATCTAAAAACATTTACAGAGTTAATTTAAAGAGTATAGTTAATTTTTCTAGAGAAGAATTAAAAGATTTCTATTGGAGCTGCAGTTGGTAATTTGCAAAGACTCATTTTTCCTCCTTTGGGGGGTCACACCCAGCAAAGCTCAGGGGTTACTCCAGGCTCTGCATACAGGAATCATCCTGGTAGTGCTGTAGGGACCATATGCCGGAGATTGGTCATATCTCCGGATGCCGGAGATTGAATCAGTGTCAGCCGCGTGTAAGGCAAACACCCTCCCTGCTGTACTATTGCTCCAATTTGTAAAGACTTTTGTGCAATTCTGTAGATAACATTTTTTCTGCTTCTATAAGTTGATGGAACTATATTCTCTAGGAGCTGACTGCCTTGAACAATATCAGAACTAAAACTTACTTGCCCCAAACTAGTTCCTCTATTTGACTGCTGAGAATCACTTACAATTAGTGACTTTATGTATGTCATATCATTAACACTAAAGCTATTATAACCATGTTACGTATAATAATTTTTTAAAAATCTATGGATTGAATTCCAGATTCATTTTATATATTGGCTAGTTTTATTTCTTGTTCTTTTCTCAAAACCCAGTAGATTTCTTTCTACAGACCATTACCTTCTAAATTTCTTACAAATATTATGACAGACTAGATTTCATTTCATCATCTGTGGTTTCCTCTGAATTATTTTCTTAGAGATTTTTATTTAACCTAGACCTCTACAGAGTTGAGCTTATCTGCTTTAGACATTGACACAAATACAGATTACCTGAAATATTATTATGTTTCATGACATTGCTTGCCTTAAAGATCGTAAATGTGGAGTCACAGAATTACTGCTTCTTTCATTTTATCAGGCCAAAGGTATGGAAGCCTATAAATTGTATGTGCTTGGCCAACCATGAGGCTTCCTGGAGGGAGGGTAGTTTCTGGTCTTTGCATGTAGCCCCATTAGAGCCTCTGCAGTCAGAAAAAAACCCCACTCACCACAATCCCAGCGATTTTCAAGGTCCAGACTCTACAGCTCGTTAGAGCTCCACCAGAGAGAAGCTGATTCAAGCCCAGGTATGTGGATCCCGGTGGCTAAATTCAACAGGCTTCCATGAAGCTGGAGCTGGGGCTCCTTCACCCACCTCAGTCCCCTCTGGAAGGACCCAGTGAACCCTCCTGGAACTACTGCAAGCACTGTCCGCCATGATCCAGGTACACAGACACACGGAAGAGCTCCAGTCATCGCCTCTGCGCTATACGGTTGTACCAGGTATCCCATCATATTTCATAGTATCAAGTACGGGGTATACAAATCACAAGGATGTGAGCACGTTGTGTGGTCTGTAGGAAGATATTGATAATTTCCTGTACAGTGGGCTCAAGTGGCACAATGGAGACTTAATAATCTCCATTGTCTTTCGTCTAGGAGTACTTTCATCAACCCTATTTAGAGAATTAGCTCCAACAAGTACTATGGAATAGATTATTCAGTGTATGCCTAGGACAAGTTCAAACAGAGGTTGAGATCAATGTGAAATACGTGTTGTCGGTAGGTGCAGTGGTGGTGGGTCTGGGGTGGACGAGTGCAAAAACTTCTATGTTCTAGAAACTCAGAAAGTGAATGCGGGAACAGAAATCAGACAGTCTTGCATATAACAGCCCCGAAAAAAAAGTCATGATGTTATCAATACCATTCCCTGATATGGGCTATAATGGTAAATATAATTCGTGCCGGCTAAGGGAGCAGGCATGGGGGTAGGGGAAGGCCGAAAATAAGGGTTTGTGGAGGTGGTGGGGCACACTGATGATGGGATTGATGTTGACTGTTTCTAATAACCGTATTTTTAAAAAAGTTTACTTTGTAAATCATGGTGATTAAATTAAAGTTTTAAAAAAGGCATATACACTGTAATTGGAAGCTGTGCATAGTTACTGATCTTCATATATTTTACTGCTACCTCTTGATTTAATCTTTAATAATTTTGTATTTAAATTACAGTAGCTGCTTCTGATTTTGTGTCTCGTTCATTTTCTTTCAATCCCCTTATATAAAACTACCATATTAATCATGTTATCATTTTGTTATGGTGCTCTCAAACTAACAGACCATTTCCAACATGATTATCCGATCTGATTTCTTAAAAGTATTTTTGATAGAGAGAAAATGACATATTCAGTAGCAGCGGAGAGAACCTTGATCTTCAGTAATTGACAGTTTGATATCTCATGATAGTAGGAAACAGCAGTGAACTTCCAAACTTAGTGACTGAGTGGGTAAATGGTATAATCCGACGTCTTCTTCAGCTTATCTAAGCCCTATCAGAAGAAAAAACTTATGATTCTATCACAATATCGCTCTATCATCAAGCAATTAATCTTAATCCAGTGCTTCGATGTTCTTCAGGTCCATATTCTTTTACCAGTGTGCGTAAAAGCTAGGAACCAACATAACCACTGTAATTTTCCCTTAAATTATAAGACATAGATTAGGTGTGTGAACTGTACTTTCAGCTGTATGTATTTTAAAAAGTCCCAGGGTTTCATCAGATGTAAACCCACAGCAAGTTGATGAACATTTTACATTTCTTGCAGTGTTTTCATGACATGCCAGTCTTATCTACCATCTGTGTTTCATTTCTTTCTGATCTGTGAGCTCTCTCAGAATAGTATCCCAGCCAACACGTCAGATTGTAATTCTCTGGACTCCTAAAGCTGCATATTTTCTTATCTCAAGATTTTATCATGATGAGAAGGTGACTTTCATATGACAGCTATATTAAACTTTCTGACCATTTCCACAGTGTAAATCTTATTAGCTTTGAATTTATAGTCCTTTTAATATTGTCATTTCCACGATGAAACACATCATTTTGGGTTGAACATATAAGTCCTTGTAAAGATATGGAAACTGGATTCCCTTTTATTTCTTTTTCAGTGTTTTCATATTTAAGTTTAAATAGTGTGATTCTTGTTGTTCTGTTTGTGATCTTTCAGGTAATATTGAGTAAATGTCCAAACTCTTTGAAAAATGAGAAAAATCAATATCTTTTATGACAAATATATACAAATTGAAAACATGCAAAAATATACAAATATATGGAAATAAAATAAATATTACTACAAAATTATTATAAATATTAAAATTTTATTGTAATATAGCAAACTAAATTTAATTTAATATATAAAATAATCTAAGAGCATTAAATATATCATTATAGTAATATAACAAACAATACAGTTTGGAAGTGAAAAATAGACATTACATATTACTCCTTTTGCTGTTTTAACAGATTTATACCAATTTTCTGGTTAAAAACAATACAAATTATTATCATTTGACTCTAAATATATTCTCCCTACATCTGCCTTTCTAGTACTATATTCAGCCAATATTCCTCATTCATTAATAGCTATTATATTCTTCCTAGTAACTGAACCAGGAAATTGTGCATTCATCTTTGCTGTTGAATTCTTCTTCATATGCTCCAATATTTGGTTACTTACAAAACTCTACTGATATCAGTAAAGAAATACAAAATATTTTGTTTTATCACATTATCTCCACTATAGTAAAATTGTCTCTACCTATTTCTCAATCTAAAGTAAAATTTTAGTTATTTGAATATCCATTCTTTTCTTTTATTGCTCCATAATGTATAAAATATAAATAATTTAGGCAAAGAAAATCAGGTTATATCATTTCTCTGCTATAAACCTTTTGCCCTCTGAAAAGAAGAAAACTGGGCCGGAGCAATAGCCCAGTGGGTAGGGCGTTTGCCTTGCACGGCCGGCCTGTGCCGGCCCGGGTTCGATCCCCCGGCATCCCATATGGTCCCCAGAGCACTGCCAGGAGTAATTCCTGAGTGCAAAGCAGGAGTAACCCCTGAGCATCGCCGGGTGTGACCCAAAAAGCAAAAAAAAAAAGAAGAAGAAAATTACTTCACATTGCAGACAAGTCCTATTCACATGGCGTACAAGTCCTATCAAATTCTATGTTTTGCATAACCTTCCCTTCTTGTCACTAAGTTTCCTCCTTTATGTGCTACCTATGAAATATATAAGGCTATATTTAAATATATGGAGTCAAATCTCCACCCAGCAGACCAGCCTATCACAGCCCGGCTCATCGAGATCCACACTGTTCCAGTCTTTTTTAATCCAGCCCAGGTATGCTGATCCAGAGACAGACATGGGGGCAGAGCTGCTACTGGCTCTCCCTGTGTCCAGTCACTCATGAGGTGCCCGGGAGGGATGGCAGGGTTCTAGCCCTGGCCTGCCACCCCAGCAGAGCCAGACGACCCCCCCCAGTCCCTGAGGGCCTCCATTTTCCACACCCGACTTCCCCCTTGTCAGAACTCTACCCAGCAGACCAGACTATCACAGCCTGGCTCATCAAGATCCACCCAGCTGCAGTCTTGTTTAATTCGGCCCAGGTATGCTGATCCAGAGACAGACATGGGGCAGAGCTGCTACTGGCTCTCCCTGTGCCCAGCCGTTCATGAGGCGCCCAGGAGGGATGGCAGGTTCTAGCCGTGGCCCACCACTCCAGCAGAGCCTCACAACAAGCCAGATGATCCCCCAGTCCATGAGGGTCTCCATTTTCCACACCCGGACTTCCCCCTCATCAGAACTCCACCCAGCAGACCAGCCTATCACAGCGTGGCTTGCGCGCCGCTTGTGGCCGCACGGTTCATCAAAAAATGCTGGATTTTGAGATGATTACAAGAGTTTGCTACCTGCACGGCAGAGCCTGGCAAGCTACCCATGTCGTATTTGATATGCCAGATACCAGTAACAATTATAGATCTCATTACCATGACCTGATGGAATGGTTTGAGGCTCTTTATGTTCCTGGAGCAAGCAGGTACTTTTGGGCTCTACTTGCATGTGACAGGTCATATGGAGATGTTACTGGTGTCCGCTCGAGCAAATCGATGATGAACGGGAAGACAGTGATACAGTGATACAGTGATATTTAAATAGATTTTATGCTTTTTAGTCACTTGTATTCATTCTGTCTTCAGAATACATAGAATCAGTTCTCCATTTCTCTGTATTTCTATAAACGTTTTCCACTAAAATACATCTTAACCCTTTACTTGTTTCATTACATATAAATGTTATCATTTACCATCCTCTGGTCCCTCAAATAAAATTTTAATTTTTGTACCTATAGCATATATAGCCGGTCTTCTTAAAAAATAGTGCATTTAACAATTTCTTCAATGTCTATTCTTTCAGTCTATGTAAAATTGTTCTTTATCCTTTTAGCTATTTCTTCAATGCTCTTGAAGGCATTCCACTTTGCTGCCTTCCTTCCATAGCTCAGGTTTTAGGTAACTCATCATGTTGAGTTCTCGACCTAGGTACACATAACTTCTGCATTCAGATATGTTTGTTCTGTTGAAAGCGAATGGGGCCTCTGGAACTAGTACGTTTTTCATGAACATTGTTTTGTTGAGACTCAGCTGTCGACCTATCTTTCCACATTCTCGGTCGAAGTCAGCCAGCATTTGTGCCACTTGGCTAGTGTTTGGTGTTATTAGAACGATGTCATCAGTGAAGCGGAGGTGGTGTAGTTGCTGAATGTCTATCTTCACTCCCATTCCTTCCCATTCGAATTGCCACATGATGTTCTCAAGGGTGGTGCAGAAGAATTTTGGTGAAATGGTATCACCCTGCTGAACCCCTCTTTTGACATCAATGATCACTTCCTTGTAGAATGGTGAGATCCTGGTGGTGAATCCGTAACAGCTCACAAAGGTTCTTGATGAATTGGGTTTGAAAGCCCTGTTTGGCTAGGGCTTCGATGACCACTTAGATCTCAACAGAATAAAAGACTTTCTTTAAATCAGTGAGTGCGAGACAGAGCGGCATCTTGAACTCCCTACAAATTTCAATGAGCTTGGTTACTGTGTGGATATGGTCAATTGTGCTGAATCATTTTCGAACCCAGCTTGCTCATATGGTTGTCCTTCAAATAGTAAAAATGACAAAGAACCTCCGGCTCGGGCACATCTCTTGTTGACTCCACCAGTCTCCTTGCATTAACATTCTCTCAGGGACCTGGGCCCTATGAAAGTTGGATAAGAACACTGTTCGGGTCTCCCAATGAGCTATGTTTGGAATATCACACCTCACTTAAGTAAGAGAAGGAATCCGGAGTTCCAACCTCTGTCAACGATCGAGAGTCAGAGACACTGTCTTGTTTGCCAAGGTGTCAAAAAATCAGATGGGCAGGACATGTAATGCGATTTGGAGATGACCGCTGGACTAGAGCCATTACCAACAGGATCCCACAGGATGTCAAAAGATCATGCTGCCCACCTACAAGATGGCCAGACTTCTTCATCAAGACCCTGAACGAACGGTTTGAGGCTCTTCGTATTCCTGGGGCAAGCAGATGCCATTGGGCTACACTGTCACGTGATAGAGTCAAATGGAAATGTTATTGGTGCCTTGCTCGAGCAAATTGATGAATAACAAAATGTCAAGTAATCAAGTGATGTAAATTTGTGGAGAGGTGGGGAAAGATTTGTATTTCTGCATCTAGGAGAGCTGTGCTATAAAGGATATCCTCAATAAACATTTTATGATAACTGAGTGAATTGAAATTTTAAACTATATAGAAAAATATTTTATTTAATGTTTAAATTATCAAGATTCTACTAAATAATATTAGTATGTTGAAATTAATATATTAATGTGCCTTTATTATACATTATACAAAAATGTATAATGCTTACAGTCATATATGTGTTTGTATATAATGTATGTATTATATATTATTAAACATATATGTATATATTATATTAAACTATATATACTTATAAATATATTTTTCTGTTACAATAATGTTATTTTAGTTCACAGAAATATTATGTGGTGAAAATGCCACGATTGATTGATAACTTGAAGATATTCCAGTTTTGGTTCTAGAAATGAGGTGGGAATGTAGACGTGGTATCATTGTAGTGTTTGTTTCATTGTTTTCTCTTTTGAGGTTGCTGTGGTACAAACTTAGGACCTGCTCTATCACTGAGCCACATCCCTGGTCCTGTTTTTCCTGTTTTCTAGACACAGGAAAATAGGTGCCGTAGAAAACATTAGGTGGAGGAATTGCTCCTCAGCATCCTTGGCTTGCTAATATTTTGCTAATAGTGTTTTTAGTACAAGGGTTATTTGCCTTGTATGTACAAGGGTTATTTGCCTTGTATGTTACTAAATCTGACATAACCCTCAGCAACTCAGTTCCCTTGAACACCGCTGGAAGCAAAACCCAACCACAGAAGCAGGAGTATATCCTGAGCACTGCCACTTGTGGTGGCCAGAAAGTCACCCCCAAAGTTTGACTGTCTTATTAACTTTAGTTTTAAGTATGTCATTGCATATTGTCTTTCAAGACGCTTGGACGAAAGGGAAGACATAATTTATCTGGCATAATTTGAGACTATGAGTTCCACCCAAGGGAAAAGTCTATCTCTCCCTGTTGAGGTTCATCAGTAAATGCACGAGATGAGAGCTTACTACTGACAGTGTACCACCTACACGGCAGAGCCTGGCAAGCTACCCATGTTGCATTTGATATGCCAAAAACCAGTAACAATTATAGACCTCATTCCCATGACCGGAAGGAATGGTTTGAAACTCTTCCTGTTCCTGGAGCAAGCAGATGCCCTTGGCTACAGTTGTTTGCAACAGGATGTATGGAGATGTTACTGGTGCCCTGTTCGAGCAATTCGATGAACAATGGGAAGACAAATGATACAAGTGATATATATTTATTTGTGTATATATAAACTCTCTGGTATGTAAAATCGTAACAGCATTCCAACATATCCAACAAATCCATAGTTTTCTCACAGTCCACATAAGTTACACTATTCCTAAGAGTCAATAATAGAATATTTTTTGCTTTACAAAATGTATTACTACATTCACCTGTCAGTTAAAGAGGTCAGAGCACCTGTAATACTCTTATTTACCTGCACCAAAGTAGAGTTAACTGTTTATATTCAGTTGTGAAGACAGTGTGGTTCAGGGGGACTGACATCAATCTGCTCTCTTATTTGGTGTCAAGCTTATTGCCACTGCCAAGGACTTAGATTTTTCCAGGGGCATGAAAGCAGAGGACTTAGGCATCCCACTTGCCTACTCTTTTTGTTTGTTTTTCTGTTTTCCCAGCATGAAATACAAACTCCTCAGGTCAGAATAAAATATATATATAAGCTGTCTAAATTAGTTGAATTAAAATTCCCTTTACCATCGGGAAATATTTAAATTGTAAACTTTCTGCATTTTATACTCCAGAGAGTTGAAATCTCTTGAAGAGAAAATTATATCAATAATTGAATATTAAATGTAAGAATAACTCAAGTGAAAGTGGTGACACAGATTTAGAAAACTCTTTTTTAGGAATAATGTCAATGTGAAGTGAGACTTCATTAAATGAATAAATATCAGGAAAATGGATATTTCAAAAGAAGAGAAAAGAGAAAAAGTAATAACAAAGAACTTCTCAAACCAGAAGAAAGAATTAACCATAGATTTCCAGAAAGATAAGAGTACACCCACATTTCTGAATGCAAAGCAACCTATTTCAAGACATTGTTGATTTATTTTTATGTCAATGATCAAAACATTGAAGGATGCTAAGAAAAAATAGAATACACAAAGGGATTTTCATCCGGCTTTCAGCAGATTTTCAAGAGAAACGCTATAAGCTCTAAGCCAGTTAAATGACATTTTCACATTTCCTAAATACATAAACTATCAGTAACAAAGACTTTACCCAGAAAAATCAGCATTTTAAATATCAAGGTGAAATTAAGTTTATTTTAGACAAATGAATGTTAATAGAATTTTTTCACCATCAGTGTCCAGACCCTGCACCACTGCATGTGACACCCCCCTAGCCTACCCCTTATTTCCTTTCTCCCTCCACTGCTTGATAGTCTGATTTGTATTCAAAAGCAACAGTCTGTCCCTGTTAGGTACTGTCTATTATGGTGTGCTCTATATAAAACAGATTATCGATGATTTAACGACAGCTATTGAGATCATCTGTGTGCTTTTCCCTCTAACTTGTGTCCTTCCATTTCCATCCACATTTCAGACAATTGGAACATTTCATCCTTTTATAGAGTCAATGAGCATAGGCATGCAAACATCTTTTTGAATTAAAGTTTTACTTCATATCTATTAGGATAGATCTATATATTAGGATACACACAAAGAAATGTTAATCACAGTGTAATAAAAGGATGTTATAGCAGTTTTTTTATATTTAACAAAGTTTCTGTACTATATTTCCCCTAGAGGATGAACCAGATGATACTCCAACCAGCAGTGAATAGTGAAAGTGGTTTTACTGCACCCCTGACTGTTGCAGGACACCTAAAAGCCTCTGCATCTGCCCTGGATTGCCTCCTGCAAATCACTTCGTAGATAAGGGGGTAGTCTAAATGTGGCAGTTTATCTGACCATGTATGCTATACTAGCTGGTATAAATATTCTCCCATGCTACCACAATCATCGGGGGACTAGCTAGATCTTACAAGCATATTTGCCGGGCCACGTTGGATCTCTAAGTAATTAGACCAGAGAGAAATGCTGTTTGCCTCCAAGCAAGCAAGCATGGCTCCCTGAAAACTCAAAAGGCAACTAAAATACAAAACTACCGTGAAGTAGACAAGATTGGCCCTTTGGGAAAAAATAGATAAATATTTTACATTGAATAGTATATGTTATGTATCACTGTATCACTGTCTTCCCATTCATCATCGATTTGCTCGAGCGGGCACCAGCAACATCTCCATATGTCCTATCTCATGCTAGTAGAGCCCAAGGGCACCCACCTGCTTGCTCCAGGAACATAAAGAGCCTCAAACCATTCCATCAGGTCATGGGAATGAGGTCTATAACTGTTACTGGTTTTTGGCATATCAAATACGACACGGGTAGCTTGCCAGGCTCTGCCGTGAAGGTGGCATACTCTTATATGTTATGTATATGTACAAAATACCAAGATTGTGCATAATCTTGATATATTATGTAAAATAAAACATGCAAACGATGAAGTATAATAATTGGATAGTTTCACTTATACCTTTTAGAAATATGAACTTCTAAAGCAACTAAATGTCAAAAAACAAACATATCTGATCTTGTCAAGATGACAGTAGTTAACATAATGAAAAGTGAGGAAAGGTGAGAAAAATGAGAAAGGATGGCTTCTGAGTAATATGACTCTGAAACTTTGGTAGAAGAACTGGCAAGACTTATGCACATATAGAGGAGTGAGGCTATACTATATTCCATAATTTTGTAAACCAAGGGTAAGTTCATATAAACATAACATTTTAAATAGACAAATTACCTAGATAAAAAATCAGAGGATTTCAAAATTCTAGAAGTAATTATTTGAAGGTGACTCTGAAAATAATTCAAATTGGTAAGCTCTTTGTATTGAATTTTCCATTTGGTAAAAAGAAACTGATATATATATATTCTCTCAATGGAATATTATTCAAAGAAAATTGAATATACACCTGACTTTAAATAACTATTATAGATTTTTATAATAAATAGTGACATCAATTGATAAAAAAGCAATCTAAAGGGGGTTTGGTACTTGTTTAAAGATATATAAAATTCAAAAAGATAAATTAGATATGAAAATTTTAACCCCAATCTTTAAAAGAGGAAATAAGTCAGGTTTCAACCAAATGTATGTTTTGGCAAAGTCCAGGTTTTAGTGAAATCTGATAATGGCCAAGTATTTCATGCATTTGCAAAGTCAACTGGCTAAAAATCAAAATAAATTTTCATTGGAACTTAGAAAGTCTATACAGTGAGACTTCCTCTCCCCAAGCTCAATTTGGGATATGGAATAAAGGTTTCACAAACATGAATAATTTTATAGTACTTTAACAAACTTGGGGGGAGAATCACGAAATACTGGATCATCAGATCCAAGAAGGATTAGTCTTGACTGTTGAAATATAAGTTATAAGTAGTTTGCTAAAGAATTACTCATTCAAATTCAATATTAGAGTATATCTTAGGAATGTTAGGCCTAATTTCAGCAGAGTAATTTTTTGAGAAGCTGCTATTACACATTTATTTTCATGTCTGGTAGATAAGAATGGCCACCAGATACCTGGGTGCTTCTTTAGTATCAGTAAGAATCCACGCAAGAAATAAATGCCACACATATATTCAAGGATTTTTTTTCAGCGCTGCTTACTAGAGCACACGTAGGCTTTATGTACAGAGATTGTGATTTTTCTCAGGATCTAAAAAGAGCTAGAGATCATTATTGTTTAATTTAAGGATAAAAATGTGAGTAGTCATACTTTTACCAGGTCAGAGAAAACTGTCCGACCTTGTATTCCCTTTGCCAGCCTGCAGTGACCCTGCTGAAAAATAACAGATATGCTGCCTCCTTTCTTTCGATATTTGATGTTTTTTAATTATTTACTGCCGGTGGACTGCTTGCTTCTCAGAAAAAATGTAACAAAATGAAAGGAAAACTGGAAGGATGAAAACGGATCTGGAGAAATCAGTGAATGATATCTACCATCTAGTCTTTACAAGACTACAATTTCAATAGAACTGTGTTTTTTGTATTAATATGTTACATTTTAAACTAGTTATTAAAATGTTTTTATTTTTATTTACCAAGTTTTTTGTGAAAAACTTATGAGACTGATTTTTTAATTGATGCATTTTTAATGAAGGGACTGTGATTTACAAAGTTTCTCACAATAGAGTTCTGGATATACAGTGCTGTAACACCAGTGGAGTGACCTCCCCTCCCTCCACTAGTGTTCCCAGGTGTCTATCACCCCACAACCTGCCTCCTTGGCAGCATTTTTTTTTAAATTTTATTATACCACTGTGAAATATATAGCTACAAAAATATACATGATTGGGTTTCAGTCCTACAGTGTTCCAGTACCCATCCCTCCACCAGTGCCATTTCCCACCACCAACGTCTCCAGTTTCCCTCCCAAGGCCCCCCCCCCCCACTCCCCCAGCTTGACTCTATAGCAGGCTGTTTTCCTTTTCTTCTCTTTCTTTCTCTCTCTCTCTGTTTCCCACTCTCCCCCACATTACACATTGTGGCTTGCCCTATAATTTAAGGGTTATCATATATATCCCTTTGCCTACATCCAATGCTCAGTTCTAGTCTGGTGTTACAATTTCCAACAACTAGTAGAACACTGGTATATATTTATATCCCACATTTGAATGCAGCTATTCTATATCTTGAGACTGATTTCTTTCAACCTAAAATAGTTGTAATATTAAAAACTTTATTTGATAGCTTAAGAAACATTGATATAGAAAATACAATAGCTTTTACATTGACTATGATTTTAAGAGATTCTTACTGACATTTCATAAGCAGTCAAAATCATTGATATATTCTGATAGTTTTGTGGCAATTCTGAAAGTTGCTCTCAGGAGATCAGAAACCAAGGACTTCATGGGTCTACTCATGAAACTTGAATCTCCATGACTCATCTGACATTTGGCTTAAATGGATGAGCACCTGACACTTGTATGTCAGTCAGGCATACAGATCATCCTCCCTCATGGACATTAATGCATTGCTGCAAAATACAACGTGATATCACACCAAACACATTTTAGATTAATACTAAAATGGAGATATGACTAAACTACAATAAACTTTATGATTTAGCATTACACTTCTATGTGAAGTCAGGAAAACTAGACTGTGAGGCCTTTTCAGAGCCAATCCATGTGTATTTCTTTTAAAGATAACATTTATTTTATTATATTTTTATTTGGGGGTTTGGGACCACATTAATTGGTGTTCAGGTGCTATTTCTGTGCCAATTTGTTAACCTCAGTTGTGTTGTCAGAGTCGGGGGTTTATTTTAACTGGGCACTGTCCATTTCCTAGTTTTGGTTCTTTGCATACCGCATATGGCACATTATTTTGATTTACTTTAGTACTTTCTGGCTCTGTCCAAGTTGTAGATAAAAGGCAAGGTTTCATTGCCTCTTATATCTGTTAGCATTCTATTGTGTATATTTACCACAATTTCTTTTCCCACTTATCTGTCATTGTGTTCTTGAGTTGTTTCAAGATGTAGGCTAATGTAAATAGTGTTACCATAGGTGTGAATATAACTTCATGAATGAATATTTTTGTGCTCTGGGATAGATGCCAAGCTGTAAAATCACATGATCATATGGTAGGTTTATTCTTTGTGTGTGTGTGTGTGTATTAAACAACATCATTTCTCACAGTTTCATAGGCTGGAATACCTAAGATCAATGTGATGTCTACAGTTCTTAATTAAGGTTTTCACTATCTCTTGCAGATATCAGTTTCTTGTGTCCTCAAATGACAGTAGAGATCACATTCTCTGGTATTTCTTACAAGGACACCAATCCCATCAGAAAGGCTTCACCCATATTATCTCTTTTCCAAAATTTTAATCTCCAAATTTTATCATGATTGGAGTTAGGATTTCAACTTTTGACTTTAAGTTACTTGTATCCTTTGTATCACATGTCTTCCCATTGTTCATCTATTTGCTGGATTGGGCACCAGTAACATCTCCACTTGTCTCTGTCATGTGCTAGTATAGGCCAAAGGTGTTTGCTCGCTCCAGGAACATGAAGAGTCTCAAATCATTCTTTCAGGTCATGGGAATTAGGTCTATTATTGTTACTGTTTTGGCATATGAAATATGACGTGGGTAGCTTGCCTGGCTCTGCCCTGCGGGAACTCTTATGAAGGTGAATCTCAAATACTGCAGTCTCATTTGAAGCTGAGACCTTTCCCCTTACAAGATATGTAATTGGCCACTATCTCCTAATCAATGAGGGCTTCATAGATTAGAACAACAGGGGCAGGAGAGACAGTACATCGGGAGGGTGTTTGCCTTCCATACAGCTAACCTGAGTCTGAACTCTGGCATCCCATATGGTCCCCTGAGCATCGCGAGGAGTAATACCTCAGTGCAGAGCCAGGAGTAACCCGTTAGTATGATTGGTGTGACCAAAAAAAAAGCAAAAAAAAGAAAAAGAAAAAAGAAAAGAAAAGAGATAGCTAAAGAATAATGTGAGGCAGGACTAAAAAAAAACACTCCCAATCAAATCTGTCTAGACTATACTAGAGCAATGAATTTAACCTGTTCTGTGTTAGCCTTTTGGTGAAAAAAAGAGTAGAAACCCTTGACTTAGACAATTCACACTTACAGCCTGGAGGGCGACTTTGAGGCAGTCCACAGTAACAAGCATATGCTCTTGTTATGAATATATTAATTAAAGAATATTTCTACAAGTTGAACAGACATGTATAACCCGTGTCTAGGTTAAGAAATAGAATATTATGAGTTCTCAGGAGCGTCTACCTTATCCCTACTTCAAGTTCAGCAATAACATCATCTCTATTATCATTTGTTAGTTCTCAGGTAGGTTTGTTCTTAACCTTTTTAGAAATCTGTGTACTTTCCATGGACTATTGCATAGCATATAATCACACCAGCCATAGATATCTGGCTCCTCTACTCTTGTATCCCCTGTAACATGGGTTGCATCCTGTCTTTTATGATAGGCCATTCTTTCATTCATTGTAGTGTGAGATAATATCTCATTTCATTTTTACTTACATTTTCCTAATAATCAGTCCTGATGAGCACTTTTGATATATATGCCCTTTAGCCATCTGTATGTATACTTTAAGTAAGTATCTGACTCTTATCCCCATTTTTGATGTAATTCTTTTCTCTTGTTTAGTTTTATAAGTGCTTTAGAGGTTTTGAATATTAGCTCTTTGTCATCTTCATGGTGTGCAGACAAACCTTTTTTTTCTGAAGTGTTTTCTTTAACTGTGATGGACTTTATGAATCTACAGAAATCTTTAGATTCATATCAGAAATCTTTAGATTGATATTCTTAAGTAACTATGACATAAAAATCACCAATAAGTATGATCTATTTTCACAATACAGCCTTTGAGCATAGATGGGCTTATTATTCACATCAGAGTGTTCCATTATAAAGAAATGTTTGACATATGGAGTTTTCTTTTTATTTAGGATTATTGTTGATGTGTTTCAAACTTCTGATTTTTATTGACTTCATTTTTTGGCTTTTTGGGTCACAAACAATGATGCTCAGGGGTTACTCCTGGTGGTGCTCAGGAAACCATATAGGATGCCAGGGGTTGCACTGGGTCAGCTGCATGTAAGATAAACACCCTACCTGCTGTACTAACACTCCAGCCCACTTTGTTGTTCTTTTTTAGTGCCGCAATTTAAAGTAATGCAAAGCCCAAGTTTGAAAGCAGCACTTTTAATTTGAATCCTGGTGTCCCATCTTGGCATGTGAATGAGCAATGAGTAATGAATAGGTAATGAATGACTATTACATATTTGTGTTATGTGAGATCACAATAGAGGGAGGAGAATGTCATTAGTTTGATTTTTTCTGTGACATACTAATAAAAATAAAACTATCATAAGCTAAATTTTAAAGAGAATATCAACCATTATAGGTACCCTAGCTCTTACTCAATGCCCAAAAGGAAGAATTGGAATTGGAGAACACAATAGCAGGGCTGAAATTTCAAAAGGGAATGGATAACTATATTTATGATTTGCTGGTTTAGGTGATGTATTTTTACATTACTAATACTGATATTGACTTCAAAGAGAGAGATAGAAAAGGACACACACTGAGGACAAATTGTCATCTGGAAGAAGTAACTGGAATGCTACTTTATTTATTCTGGCAATGTTTTACTTTGCTCTGGCCACACCAGGTGCTAAGGACATACTCCTAGCTCTGTGTTCAGGGGTCACTCCCTGCTGTGTCTGTGGTACCAAATGTTGTTTCAGGGAATAGAGCCTATATCACCAGCATGCAAGACAAATGTTTTGACTTCTGTACTATCTCTTCAACCCCAGAATCATTGTTTTTAAGGACCAGAATACAGAGATAGGATAGTTATGGATGGTAGATGATTTTTCGCCCATGCTTTCTTCACATGTAATAGCTTATTTAGGCTTTTTTCCCCATGTACTTGTTTGTAGTGAGTACTAATAATGCTTATTTTGGCTAATCCTAATTTGCCTGCACTAAAAGCATGGTGATTGTTTTTTGTTTCTGTTTTGTAATTTTCCCTAACTTCTGAAGCCAATGTGTAAGAGTACATGAGAATCAATATTACAGAGAGAGAGAGAGAGAGAGAGAGAGAGAGAGAGAACTGAAATAAAGCATTAAATAAATTAGTAAGTAAAATAGTAAAGTAATTAAAGGGAATCTGGTCAATTTCTAAAATCTGAGAAACCAAGGAGACATATACGACCAAATAAAGAATTAACTTGTTAGTTAAAACAAAAAATTGGATGGTATTTTTTGGGGAGGAGGGCAAAGAAACTTCCAAGAGGTGCTGGGATGAGTTTTCCTGGAACTCTGTCAATTAGACTGGTGTGGACTGGAAGATGAGGTACTGCTCAGATCCTGATTAGCTGGGGCAGGAGCAGGAGGTTACCCCGGGCTGAACCTGGGCAGTCGGGCCTTAATCCTGAGGGGTGGGGGACTTCCAGGGTTACATGCTGGACTAGGTGATGCTGGGAAGCCCAACATGGGCAGGATGCATGTGCACTAATCACTGTACTTGTTCTCTAGCATGGAATCACTTTTTACATAATAAAATGTGCTCCATTTTTCATTCATGGCTAATTGTAAACAATTTTCTCCACAATCCATTTTCAAAACATTTCTGATTATTCATTATTTTTGACAATATATTTAGTCTTGTATAAGTTATGGCTTTAACTAGCTATCTTGCATAGTTCTATTTTGTTTTGTTTTGGGACCACAACTGCTGTGCTCAGGGCTTACTTACTTCTGTTTCTGAGTACACCCAGAGATCACTACTGGCAGGCTTGGGGAACCTATAGGAGATGAATCCCTGTTGGCTGTGTGGAAGGCAAGCATCCGAGAGCTGTACAATCTCTCTAGTTCCTTGCATCGATTTTTTTAAGCATTATTTAAAATTTTAGTACCTGAAAATAAAAACTGACTCAGAAAGTTACTAAATTATCCAAATTATGGAAGACAAAATATGTATCAAGGAAATTCTCTTAATATTTAACTGCATTATTATATATATAATATGTTATATTCATATAAATATCTGTTAAGATACAGGGTATATTACCATCACAGCATTATATTCAAAATAAATATCTTATTAGTCTAATTTGGATGTCCTATTTACTTGAAACATTAATCCACCTGGTAGCATCATAAAAATTTGAAACTACATTAGCAGTAATGATGAGTCTATTTATATAGGCAAGAAGGAATATACTGATAATGTTAGAGAAACTACAAGAATATTAACATGTCACTAATGTTTTGAGAAATTTAAAAATCAAATTAATATAAAGCTCGTTTTTTCTAGTTCTGCATTCTAATAGTGACTGCACTTTGAAAAACAAATAACCAACATGCTCTTACTCTGTTTAAGTTGTGGCTGTTTACTATTCAAAAGTAAAAAGATTTCATTTATTTTTCAGTGCAGTAAAAGAATCACACCCTGAGTGTCAATCATCAAAATTTATGCAGTTTTCAAAACAAATCCAGGTTCTTAGTGGAATTAAGTTTGGCGTATACTCTATAAATACTCTGTGCAAACAGGAGTGTTTATAAGGCAGTGGAAAGCTTAAAGAGTATAGTGCCACTAATTTAGAATTCTAAGTGAAAAATTTTAACAAATCCCATGATTTCATAGAACTGGCACATATTTCCCATTTACCTATTTTTAAGATAATCAATTGTCTAGCAGTTACTTTATGAAGTAGATGCCTCTATTCATTCATGTCAGTGGGTGCCATTGAAACATTTGATATTTTGCTAAAGCAAAAAATGAAATCACTAGGGGATATATTCCCTGCATTTTCTGTTCTCAGTGTAAAAATTCTTTAAATAAATGTTAAATTTAATTCTAGAACTTGCAACAATTCATTCTTTTCATGAGGTATAAACAAAATTTGAAATTTATTTAAATATATAAGTATATGAATGAAGATGCATTTTCTTAGGGTTTCTAAGATACAATGACTTAGCTCAAGAGACAGCAGCATGAGATAATGCAACTACCTTATACTCCACTAAGCCTGGTTAGATTCCTGACGCTGCATATAGTTTCCAGGTGGCTGCCGGGACTCCTTCAACACAGAGCAGGAAGTGAGACAGTGAGAAATAAGGCCAGGGCATGGCCAAGTTGATCCCCCAAAAACAAACAAAAATAATAAAAGTGAAAAAATAAAACAACTAATTGGTAAAATCTTGGTTATGATTTCATTGGTATTTCTGGCGCACTTTTCCTACAAAGTTGTTCAGAACAGTACCCTAAGACGCTACTCTAGAAAGAACGAGTGGGTTTTTCATTTTTGATTCCATAGCATAATGTATTAGTTATGAAAGAGATAAAACCATCTTAAACAGTTTTTGAAAAATATCTTTTAATTCCAGCATTTTGTAATGAAAATACATTTAAAAGGAAATTATCTATTGGTTAGGTTGTCAAGTAAGCTTCAGAGTTCTTACCTTTAAAGAGTTTTAAAGCTACTAATTAAAACCAAAATGGAACGTGTAAAAGGAAATTTTATTGCATTAATGTTTAAATTGTGTAGAAATATTTCTAAATATTTTCCCCCTGGGAAAAATAGCCATTTTTATGTTAAATTCATTAAATATAAAATGGAAACACACAAATGTTAAAAACTGAAATGAATATAAGACAAAATACAAGAACAATTGTATTTCTCTATTCAGGCACCAAAAAATAATTTTATTGTTTTTTCCTAAGTTACAATGTAATTTACCAGAAAAAAAATTTTTTTTTTTGGTTTTGAGTCACACCTGGCGACACTTAGGGGTTACTCCTGTCTCTGCACTCAGGAATTACTCCTGGCGGTGCTCAGGGGACCATATGGGATGCGGAGGATCAAACCGGGCCGGCACAGGCTGGCCACGTGCAAGGCAAATGCCCTACCCGCTGGGCTATACCCCAGGGGCTTCCACTCAAGCCCCTACCGGAAAAATTCAAAACACGTTGTTTGTCATCTGCAAATAGTGATAACTTGGCTTCTTCCCTTCCTATCTGGATGCCCTTAATGTCTTTTTCTTCCCTGATTGCTATGGCAAGTACTTCCAGTACTATATTGAATAGAAGTGGTGAGAGCGGGCAGCCTTGTCTTGTCCCTAATCTTAACGGGAAGGCTTTCAGTTTTTCCCCATTGAGAATGATGCTCGCTGTGGGCTTGTAGTAGATGGCCTGGATTATCTTGAGGAAGGTTCCTTCAATCCCCATTTTACGGAGAGCTTTCATCATGAACGGGTGTTGAATCTTGTCAAATGCCTTCTCTGCATCTATTGATATGATCATATGGTTTTTATTTTTCTTTTTGTTGATATGATGTATTATGTTGATTGACTTGCGGATGTTGAACCATCCTTGCATTCCCGGGATGAACCCCACTTGGTCATGGTGAACAATCTTTTGATGACTCTTTGGATTCTATTTGCTAGTATTTTGTTGAAGATCTTAGCATCTGTATTCATCAGGAGATTACAACAATGAGGTACCATCTCACCCCACAGAGACTGGCACACATCCAAAACAGCAAGAACAACCGGTGCTGGCGTGGATGTGGGGAAAAAGGGACTCTCATCCACTGTTGGTGGGAGTGCCGACTGGTCCAGCCCTTTTGGAAAACAATATGGGCATTCCTCCGAAAGCTAGATATTGAGCTCCCATTTGATCCAGCAATAGCACTCCTGGGAATATACCCTAGAGACCGAAAAACACATAGCAGAAACACTATCTGTACTTCTTTATTCATCTCTGCGCTATTCACTATAGCTAGAATCTGGAAACAACCCAAATGCCCGAGAACAGAGGACTGGCTAAAGAAACTGTGGTTCATCTACACTATGGAATACTATGCGGCTGTCAGAAAGGATGAAATTATGAAATTTACCTGCAAATGGATGGACATGGAGTCTATCATGCTGAGTGAAATTAGTCAGAAGGAAAAGGACAGATATAGAATGACTGCGTTCATTAATAGGATATAAATAGATACCAATGTTTTAATAAATATGGGAAATGGTAATGGCAGATTAAAACCCACCACTGAATATACACAAAGAGACTTAAGTGATAAACTCTAAATATCTGCAGGGCTAGCCACAATGTGTAAAATAAGAGGGAGAGAGATGCAGAGACAGAGAGAGAGATAGAGAGAGAGAAAGAGAGGAAACTGGGGTACCTGCTATTAAGGCGGCCTGGGGGCGGAGGGGAGGAGTACATTGGTGGTGGAAATGGGGCACTGGTGGAGGGATGGGTGCTGGAATACTGTATTACCAAGAACCAATTATGAACACCTTTGTAATTGTATGTTTCACGGTGGTATAATAAAAAAAATAAAAAAAAATAAAATAAAATAAAATTCCCTGGCTAATTCTGAAAAAAAAAAACACTTTGTTTGGAGACCTTCATCTACAAGTCCACCTTTTATTAATATATACTCCTTTGTTTAGCAAAACTAAGCAGTAATCGAACACTTAGAGTCTCTTTTGTATCTGTGTAATTCTTTCCAGTTTAGTCAAGTGAATAATGAGGTTAGCTAGGCTTCAGTCTCTGATGACATTGCTTCACTCTTCCCATTTTTCTTGGTTTTATTTAATATTTATAGTTGTTTCCCCTAACTTTACACATTAGATGTTAAACATGATAAGAAGAAACAAATATGCTAAGTATCTTGTACTTCAAGGGGAAAGAAAACCTTCCTCCTTGATTTCACCTTTTATCTAAACAACCTATTTCCCTGCTCAGACATGACCCATTTATTTATTTACTTTATTTTTATTTATTTATTTACTTGTTTCTTTGTTTTAGTTTTTAAAATTTTATTTTATCAAATCACCATGCAATGAACCATTACAAAGTTGTTTATGATTGGGTTTCAGTCATACAGTGCCAGCCTGCATAAATGCACATTTCCCAGTACCATTGTCATTATGTCCCATTTCCCCCACCACTTGCCTCTCGGCAGACTCTCTTTCTCTCCTTTTTGTGCATTCTGGTTTGCAGTACAGATACCGAAAGGTTATCACATATATATATATATATATATATATATATATATATACATATATATATATATACTCTCTATATAAATATATAGTATATATGTATATACTATATATTTATAGAGAGAGAATATATTAATATCTCTCTATATAAATATATAGTATAGTTGTATATACTATATATTTATATAGAGAGATATTTATATTTATATATATTATATAGTATATATGCCATATATACACTATACTATATTTCCAATATATACTATATATATATATATATATATACAACACTATATTTCAATACTCAGTTCTTGTTAGCAGAAATTAGATATGAGGATACGCAAAGGAAGGTCTGATGGATACTGCCTGTTAACACAGGGTTTTCTGGCAAACTTTCTCCCAATAGGGTATGTAGAATTCCCTAGAAAGACTGTTTTCAAGTTGCAGATGCACAGACACTGCTATCCTAGGTCAGTTCTCTGCACATTTCCTTGTTGGCTATAATTAGCCCTGGATGGAGTCTAATGGACACTGCTTGAAGTTAGGCAGAAAACAGGTTTTTCTTGTTCTTCTGTCTGGCATGAACTTGCCATCTTGGGCTAGTCGGAAGGCTGAGTTAGCAACTGTAACATGTTCTTTTGTTCATCTCACCTCACCTAGATAGCGCCCCCTGTAGGTTTTTGGTTCCTGGTTGTCCCCTTCCTACTATTCTTAAGTCCTACGCAAAGAATGTGAAATGTCTTTGTAACGTAAACCATGCAAACTTAACTCTAAGTTGTATTGCCCTTTGAGATGATGGGATATAAGAGAGTTGGGGTCAGCTGCCAAGATTGGGTTTCGGTCATTCAGAGTTCCAACACCCATCCTTCCATCAATGCACATTTCTCAGTACCATTGTCATTATGTAAATGTCATTTGACATTTGAGGGGCCTTATACCCAGCCCCTCACCAACCCCTCCAGCTGGTGATTATTAAAAATATTAATGGAACTACGTCTTGTTCCTGCAGTCTCATCTCTGCATCTCTGACCCAACAGGACATTCCTGCTTCTGTTCTAGTCTAGCATTACTATTTCCAACTATTATTGTCAAACTGGTCCTTTCACTACCTTACATACCCTTGACTCCCCGCATATATGTGGTGGAATACAACCATTGACACTTTTTCCTGGTCACTGTTTTCCCTGGCCTTGGATATTAGTTTATACTTTTTTAAAAGCCCGCCAATGAATGTAGTCATTATATATCTGCCCTCCTTCGACTCATTTCACTCAGCATAATACTCTCCATGTCCATCCAGTTATAGGTATATTTCATAAATTTATTTTCCTAACAGCTGCATAGCATTCTATTGTACAGATGTACCATAGTTTCTTTATCCAGTGGACATGTGTTGGATGACAGGTTTAGCTAGTCTGGGAGCTTTGCTTTTTACCCACTCACAGCTTAATCTACTTAAGCCAAGTTTCATTCTAATGAGATCTCTCTTCTAAGTAAACATTGCTAGAGGTTGTGGCAGTTACAGAAGTCACCCTGACTATGAATAACTTCTGACTTATACATCTACTAAGACTTCTATGTTTTTTGAGATTGGGCACAGCTCCTCTTTATACCCACTGCACCCAGTGTGGTACAGTTAGAATTTACCGGGAGACTACCACCCTGGCTACGTTGAGACTATAGAAAGATATAGGAATGATTATACTAGGTTGTTCTCAAGCAGGCAAGTGTGACCCTTTCAATATACAGAGAACAAGATACTCAGAATCACCCTGGTGCAGATAATAAATAAGAAGTACCTTGTGGGTACCATCTATATTACATGAAGCTCATGAAATTAAGATGGATTGCATTATACCAGCTCTCTCTTGCTCTCTCTCTCTCTCTCCAGTGTTTTACATAAGAGATAATCTCCAGAGAAGGGATTAGTCCTTGGCATAACCTTTGTTTATACCTGTAATGGAGTGTGGTACCACCCTGCCCTTCTACAATCTTTTTAGGGTTCTTTGTTGACATGACCCTCCCTGTCACAGATCAGATTACTTTGGTGTATATAAGGGGACTGACTTGAGGCCCCTTGGCCTTTTTCCCCTTCTTTTGGGTAGGACTCCTCTCGGTGAGATCCTCTCTTTGGTGGGAGACTTAGGCTCTTTTGTATGGTCTAAGTTTACCAGCTCTCCCAGTTGCACTCGGCCATAGAGCAGGTGCGAGATTTTCTTCCACACCCTTCTCAGAGAACCCTGTAAGCTACCGAGAATATACCATCTGCACAGCAGAATCTGGCAAGCTGTCCGATGCATATTTAATATGCTAAAACCAGTAATAAAAATGTGAATCTTCCTGACCCTGAAAGAGCCCTTAATACAGCAGCACTATGAAGGATGAACAAGCAGTACCTGATAAAATTTCAGGGCCAAACTAGGCTGCAAAAACAAAGAAGCACTAAAATGACTCTCTGTACTTTCAATGCATGCACGATGGCATCAGAAGCATATATTAAGGACCTAATGGTAAAAGCACAAAAGATCAGGTATGACATCATTGGTATGACTGAGATGAGGGAGGCATCAATTGCATCATGCCATATTTTACACTGGAGAAGAAATCTTCCTAGGAACATGCGACGAAAAGAGGCATCGGTGGCATTGGTTTTCTTGTCAACACAAACGTGGCCATGAACATTGATTCATTTGAATGCCTAACAAACCGTATTGGACTATTACACTTTAAGAGATGTGGCCCACTGCCAGCAATTTCTATCTTCGTGGTTTATGCACCAACATCCACATACAAGGAAGATCTAAATGGAACTGGAGGAGTACTATCAAAAAGATCACACCTTCTACAAGATCATAGTTGGTGATTTTAATGCCAAAATAGGAACGAGAAGATCGGCTGAAGAACTCCACATCAAGACCCATGGCCTAGAATGGAATGAACAAGGTGAGAGACTGTCTGAGTTAATCATGTCCACCAAGACCATTCAAAGGAACTCACAGTTCCAGAAGGCTGAAGCTAAACATTGGACATGGGAATCTCCTGGTAGATAGTTCCACAATGAAACTGAATATATCCTCTTCAATCGAAGCTTTTGCCTGACCATGTCACTGTCGTCCCAAAATACCAAACAGGTCAGAACACATTCTCCTTCGTGAAAAATTCTATTTTTAAGCAATGGGGAGAAAAGGCTACAAATTTTAAGAAAAGAACTCCCAGAACAACCACCAATTGGGAACTCTTTGACACCATTGAGGCAACATGGGAAGATACCATCATTGACGACATCAATGAAGAATACAACCTAATGGTTCAGCACCTCCATGATAGTGCAAAGAATGCCGAGAGAGAGAAAGACACAAAAGGACTCCTGTCTTCAGAAACTTTGGAGCTCATTCTCCAACGTGTTAGGCGCGAGCCTCGGGCGACCAAATGCTAATTTCCAAGCTCGCAAAACTGTGCACAGAAGCCATAAAGGAAGACCTCAAAAAGAAAAGAGCAGAAATACTGGAAGATGCAGCAGAAGCCGGGAAAAGTATTCGCAATGCCCACTTGTCCTTCACCAACTGTAAGACCAAGATGACTGCCCTCCAACGCCCTGATGGATCTATCACATCTTACAGAAAGGCAATGGAGAAGATTATCCTTGACTTCTACTCAAATCTCTTTGATAGCCAAGTCCACCTGCCCACATACCAAATTCCACAGGATGGATATTCGTTCCCAATGTTCTTCCTTCTGAAATCATACATGCCATCTCGTCGGTAAAGAGAGGAAGAGCACCAGGCCCAGACAAAGTCAGACCAAAACACCTGAAGAATCTGTCTTCAGTAATAATCAATACACTGGCTCGGCTCTTCACACACTACCTGTCTGAATGCAAGGTGCCCTCCCAATAAAAAACTAGCAGGTCAGTTCTACTGTTTAAGAAGGGAGATATTCACGACATTGGCAACTATGTCCCATCTGCCTGTTGTCCATCATCTACAAGCTAGTCATCCTGAACAGGATTGGCAGAACATTAGATGAAGGACAACCATACAAGCAAGCTGGCTTCCAAAAAGGATTCAGCACAATCAACCATATCCACAGAATAACCATGCTCATTGAGGTTTGTAGGGAGTACATGATGCCTCTCTGTCTCATGTTCATTGACTTACAGAAAGCCTTTGATTCTGTTGGGACCGAAGTGGTTATGGAGGCCCTATCCAAACAGTGCGTTCAAACCCATTACATCAAGATCCTTCTTGATCTTGATCCCTTCTTGAGCTCTATTACATATTCACCACCAGGATCTCAACATTCTACATGGAAGTTATCATTGATATCAAAAGAGGGGTTCATCTTGGTGATACCATTTCACCAAAACTCTTCAGCGCCACCCTCGAAAACATCATGCGACAATTTGAATGGGAAGGAATGGGAGTGAAGATAGACTGTTGGCAACTACACCACCTCCGCTTCACTGAAGACATCATTCTAATAACACCAAACATTAGCCAAGTGGCACAGATGCTGGCTGACTTTGACCAAGAATGTGGAAAGATAGGTCTACAGCTGAATCTCAACAAAACTATGTTCATGAAAAATGAACTAGTTCCAGAGGCCCCATTCACTCTCAATGAAACAAGTATCTCTGAATGCACCAGTTATGTGTACCTAGGTCGAGAAGTCAACATGATGAATGACCTAAAACCTGAGCTGAGAAGGGGAAAGTGAGCTGCATGGATTGTCTTCAAAAACATCGAAGAAATAGTGAAAAAGACAAAGAACCTCCGGTGCTGGGCACAATTCTTCGACTCCACCATTCTCCCTGGATTAACATACACCTCAGGGACCTGGGCCCTACGAAAGAAGGATGAGAATACTATTCAGGTCTCCCAAAAGAGGAATCGAAAGAGCTATGCTTGGAATATCACGCCTCACTCAACTGAGAGAAGGAATCCGGAGTTCTGACCTCTGTCGCTGTTCCAGAGTCAGAGATGCTGTCTCATTTGCCAAGACATCAAAAATCAGATGGGCTGGACATGTAATGTGATTTGGAGTCGACAGCTGGACTAGAGCCATTACTGACTGAATCCCACGGGATGTCAAAGATCACATAACCGCCCACCTACAAGATGGTCAGACTTCTTCGTCAAGACCATGAACGAATGGTTTGAGGCTCTTCATATTCCTGAAACAACCAGATGCCATTGGGCTACACTGGCACATGATAGAGTCAAATGGAAATGTTTCTGGTGCCTGCTCGAGGAAATCGATGAACAACGGGATGTCTAGTGATCTAGTGATCTAGAAGTTTAGACCAGAGCTAGAGTTCTTTCATTATATTGGATTGCTGTGGAAGAGTTTTTGTACTATTAAAAGACCTTTTTTGGAACTGCGCTGGACTCATGAGATTTCATCCATTCCCCTGGCGTCCTCGGAGGTAGAAGAGAACTTCTGTCCTGACACTTTTGGGTACCCCATTGGCATCCCTGACAGACATGTACATTTTAGAATCTTTTGATAGGCCACCAGAGCCCATTCCCCCTGCCTGGCACTGCCCCTCATGGTATACCTTTAAAATCTAACCCATAGGGCATTTACCTTGCTTGGCCGGCCCATGGCAGCCCTGGTTTGATCCCTGGCATATCCCATATGGTCCCCCGAGCACCGCCCGGAGTAATTCCTGAGTGCAGAGCCAGGAGAAACCCCTGAGCATTGCCAGGTGTGACCCAAAAAGCAAATAATAATAATAATAATAATAATAATAATAATAATAATAAAAATCTAACCCAAGTGTGTGCTCTATGACAAGACCTACACTCTACCCAGCCTGAGGTCCAAGCATCCAGAAAGGGAATCCCTGGGATCAGACACTGAAGCATTTTGCCCCCTGAAGTGTTTCCACTGTCAGGTGCCCTCTGAAATGTAACCTCAAAACTGCCCATCAGGAAGTTATTTCATAAATAGAAATACCTATTAACCCTCATAAATAGAAATACCTATTAACCCTGGCTGTGCAGCTTACCTCTCCATAACTCAGTGTAACCATATAAATACATCATAACCCTAGGTTTCTAACAACATAGCACACAGGAAAATACAAACTGTAAAATTCAGAATGGTAAAAGCAACACAGAAACCCACCTGGCTTAGTGAGTGATGATGCTGACGCAGGTGACCCAAGCAGTAATAATCAGCTATATAACCTCTTTAATAAGAATTTAGAATGAAAGTGCTAAGAAGCATAGGAGCTCAGAAACAATGGAACATAGAGCTAATAAAATGCAAGAGGATATGAGAGCAGAAATGAGGAAACCCCAATGAAAATATAGAGATGACAGATCTGAACAACATGTAAGGTGAAATGAAAAACTCACGAAAACATTGGCAGCAGAGTAAAAGCTGCTGAGCACATAATCAGTGAACTCAAGAGGAGGTTCAGAAAATCTCTAGACAACAGACAAAATATGCTAAGGATCTTAATACTAAACCAAGAAATGACAAGAGAGCATAGGGATGAAATCCAGAGGAGCCACAAAATTACCATTGGGCAGGAAGAAAACCCTAATGCAGATCTTCCATATACCCAAAGTCCCTATAAATCATCATGAGACTCTCTACCTTAATGTATAAATTTCATCCATTCTGATTTCCACCCATATTGACTTCATAAAACACTGTATTAAAAGTCATTAAGTTATTTGAATCATTTTTTGACATTCTATATGGTGCTCCATGGAACATTTGTCTAATTGTTGAAACATTTATCTCAATAAATACTCTCTTCCCCACACCCCCACCCCCACAAAATACTCTCTCCCCAGAACACACCCTAGGTTTCCTTCTATCTCAACATAACTTCTTATTTCCCTGCTGTTCTTTTGTTCAAATTCTAAATATTAGAATTTACATAGCTTAGCAAATTATTTCCTTTTATTTATGGATTTTTATCCACTCTAGTTATATCCATGACCTCAGTTATTATCTAAGTGGAGAGGTTTCTTAGAATTTACAAATTTCTGAGCTACAAAACTATATGTACATCATCTTCCTTGACCTTAAACTCGATTACTTTACCTCTGTATCTTAGTTTCAATATACTAGAAAGGAACTCATAATTCTCACATATCTTCTAGCCCCTAGTCTCAAATATGGGTTTTTTGATGTTTCCAGTTAAACAAATTATCACTTGATCACTTGACATCCCGTTATTCATTGATTAGCTTGAGCGGGTACCAGTAACATTTCCATTTGACCCTATCACGTGCCAGTGTAGCCCAATGGCATCTGGTTGCTTCAGGAATACGAAGAGCTTCAAACCATTCATTCAGGGTCTTGACGAAGACCTGAGGTGGGCGGTCACGTGCTATTTTGACATCCTGTGGGTTCCACTCGGTAGACACTCTAGTCCAGAGATCATCTCCAAATCGTATTACATGTCCAGCCCATCTGATTTTTGATGCCTTGGCAAACGAAATAGTGTCCCTGACTCTGGAACAGTGACAGAGGTCAGAACTCGGATTCCTTCTCTCAGTTGAGTGATGCATGATATTCCAAACATAGCTGTTTCAATTCCTCTTTGGGAAATCCGAATAGCATTCTTATTCTGCGTTCGGAGGGCCCAGGTCTCAGAGGTGTATGTTAATGCAGGGAGAACAGTGGAATCAAAGAGATGTGCCCGAGCCGGAGTTTCTACATCTTTTTAGCTATTTCTTTGATGTTTTGAAGGCATTCCATGCTGGTCTCTTCCTTCTGTGCAGCTCAGGTTTTAAGTCATTCATCACATGACTTCTCCACCTAGGTACACATAACTGCTGCATTCAGAGATGTTTGTTCCATTCAGAGTGAAAGGGGCATCTGGAATGAGTTCATTTTTCATGGACATAGTTTTGTTGAGATTCAGCTGTAGACCTATCTTTCCACATTCTTGATCAAAGTCAGCCAGCATTTGTACAGCTTGGCTAATATTTGATGTTATTACACGGAGGTGGTGTAGCTGCTGACCATCTATCTTCACTCCCATTCCTTCCCATTCTAATTGTTGCATGATTTTCTCAAGGGTGGCACTAAAGAGTTTTGGTGATATGGTATCACCCTGCCAAACCCCTCTTTTGACACCAATGATCACTACCTTGTAGAATGGTGAGATCCAGGTAGTGAATTTGTAATACAGCTCATGAAGGATCTTAATGTATTGGGTTTGAACACCCTGTTTGGCTAGGGCTTCGATGACAGTTTCAGTCTCTACAGATTCAAAGACTCTTTAAATCAATGAACATGAGACATAGCGGCATCTTGAATTCCCTGCAAACTTAAATCAGCTTGGTTACCTGTAGATATGGTCGATTGTGCTGAATCCTTTTCGGAAGCCAACTTGCTTGCATGTTTGTCCTTCATCTAATGTTCTGCCAATTCTATTCAGGAGGACTCCAGTGAACAGCTTGTAGATGACGGACAACAAATAATATCAGGTAGAACCTGGAAACCATCTTTAAACTCTAAATTTTCTCCTGAGAAGATAGTATTATTCATTTTGCAAAGTATCTTTGTTGCATTATTGAATGTTTAGAGATGGTTCCAATTTATATTTGGAATAAAGATGAATGGCATTGTTTGCATAAAAATAGTGATAGAACTTTGTTTCCCCCAAAGAGCATCATGTAGTGAATTACTCTACAAAAACGTGCAAGTGAAAGGAGGTTTTGCTACCCAAAGGAGAAAGATAAAATCAAACCATAAAGATAAATTATGCCCACTTCACTTGTATCACTTGTTTTCCCATTGTTCATTGATTTGCCAAGCAGGTGCCAGTAATGTCTCCATTTTTTGGAAATAAGGTTCATTATTGTTACTGTTTTTGGCATATTGAATGTACCACAGGTAGCTTGCTAGATTGTCTTGGCTCTGGATTTATCCCAGAGGGGCCAGTCTGCTGTCAGACTAGAAACATTCTCATCTCCTTCCTTTTCTTCTCCTCAGCAGATAGAGTAATTTGTAACAGGAAAGGTCTTCAGATCCATTGAGTACTGGAAAAGAGCAGTGGGGTTCATGAAATGGTCTGGGATGGGGTTTAAGATTTAGGTTGGGGTCTAGGTTTATGGGCTAATCTGATCTAATTTTGTTCTTGCATTGACCATCTGAATTTCTGGAACATGGGTAGTTTCTACTAATTTGATGTACCATGTGGCCATGTGCCATAGGAAGAGCCAGTAGCAGCTCTTCCCCTTGTCTCCGTGTCTCTGGATCACAGCTGACAGCCCTGGAGCAGTCTGTGGGGGTCCATCAGGCTTCTCAGAAAGGACAAAAGTGGGGAGAGGGACACCAGCTCTTTCTCCACAGAAGCCTGGTGACTTTAACCTCCAAGACCCACGTACCTGGCATTGAAATCAGCTTCTCTCTTTGGTGGAACTCTGACAAGCTTTGGAGTCCGGATTTTGAAAATGGCTGCCAATTTGGTGCGGGAATTCCCTCTGGCTTCTTCTGAGGCTCTATTGGGGTGGCAGGCCAGAACCAGAACCTGCCCTCCCTACTGGACATGATCAGCGAAGCACAGGAAGTGCTGGTAGCAGCTCTGCCCTGTGTGTTCAGTGTCTCTGCATCACAGATGACAGCCTTAGGGGCAGCTCATGACAAAAAGATAAAGGATGCCTAATATTTTAAAATTTGATGCTAGACTTCTATTACACATTTTGTGACTTCTCATTTTCAATAAATGTCTGATCTATGATAATGTTTAATAATTTAATTTGTTAATTAGAATAAAAACTGATTTTTAGGACACAGTTGGGGCAAGGTGGGACAGATAGTGATACAATGTAGAATATATAAAATAGAAAGAGGGGGCCAGAGCGATAGCCCAGCGGGTAGGGCGTTTGCCTTGCACGCGGCCGGCCTGTGCCGGCCGGGTTCCATCCCCCGGCATCCCATATGGTCCCCTGAGCACCGCCAGGAGTAATTCCTGAGTGCAGAGCCAGGAGAAACCCTTGAACATTGCCAGGTGTGACCCAAAAAAGCAAAAAAAAATAATAATAATAAAATAAATAAAATAAAATAAAAGAGATCAGAAGGCATAGAGAACACACATCATTGAATTATATCAGTTTCATCCAGATCTTTGGCAATACTAAAAACATGGATTGGGGCCAGAGTGATGGCCCAGCAGGTAGAGTGTTTACCTTCCATGCAACCGGCCCATGCCAGCTGGGGTTCGATCCCCGAAAAACCATATGGTCCCCTGAGCACTGCCAGGAGTAATTCCTGAGTGCAGAGCCAGGAGTAACCTCTGAGCATCACTGGGTGTGACCCAGAAAGCAAAAAGCAAAAATAAATAAATAAATAAATAAATAAACAAACAAATGAATAAATAAATAAATAAAATTAAAATGGAGAATGAAGACTCCATTTTTTTCATCAAAGGGACTAAAACAAAAGTTAATAATTTTAAAGGTTGAGTGGTGAAGGTACATACACACTTATAGGATTCAGTAGTGCAAGGGCTCTGAGCTTTGAATTGTCTCTACTGCTTTATGCACCTTAATTTACTCTATTCCTATTTCACAATCAATAGTGAAATGTTCCTTTAACATTTCTTATCCTTTAAACTTCTCCCTTCCAAGACATCTTTAAATCTCATACACCTCTCCTTTTTGTAATGCTAAGAAGAGTAAGCACTTTTGAAATCTAAAGAAAGCGGTAAATTTTAAAGAATATAAATTATTAGACTCACAGACATGGGGCAGAGCTGCTACTGGCTCTCCCTGTTCCCAGCCGGTCACAAGGCATCCGGGAGGGATGGCGGATTCTAGCCCTGGCCCGCCACACCAGCAGAGCCTCACAACAAGCCAGATGACTCCCCACTCCATAAGGGCCTCTATTTTCCACATCCGGACTTCCCCCTCATCAGAACTCCACTCAGCAGACCAGCCTATCACAGCCTGGCTCATCAAGATCCACCCTGCAGCAGTCTTTTTTTTTTATTATACCACCGTGAAACATACAATTACAAAGGTGTTCATAATTGGTTCTTGGTAATACAGTATTCCAGCACCCATCCCTCCACCAGTGCCCCATTTCCACCACCAATGTACCCCCCCCCTCCCGCCCCCCCAGGCCGCCTTAATAGCAGTTACCCCAGTTTCCTCTCTTTCTCTCTCTATCTCTCTCTCTGTCTCTGCATCTCTCTCCCTCTTATTTTACACATTGTGGCTAGCCCTGCAGATATTTAGAGTTTATCATTTAAGTCTCTTTGTGTATATTCAGTGGTGAGTTTTAATCTGCCATTACCATTTCCCACACTTAGTAAAACACTGGTATCTATTTATATCCTATTAATGAATGCAGTCATTCTATATCTGTCCTTTTCCTTCTGACTAATTTCACTCAGCATGATAGACTCCATGTCCATCCATTTGCAGGTAAATTTTATAATTTCATCTTTTCTGACAGCCGCGGTAGTATTCCATAGTGTAGATGAACCACAGTTTCTTTAGCCAGTCCTCAGTTCTCTGGCATTTAGGTTGTTTCCAGATTCTAGCTATAGTGAACAGTGCAGAGATGAATAAAGAAGTACAGATAGTGTTTCTGTTATGTGTTTTTCGGTCTCTAGGGTGTATTCCCAGGAGTGCTATTGCTGGATCAAATGGGAGCTCAATATCTAGCTTTCGGAGGAATGCCCATATTGTTTTCCAAAAGGGCTGGACCAGTCGGCACTCCCACCAGCAGTGGATGAGAGTCCCTTTTTCCCCACATCCACGCCAGCACCGGTTGTTCTTGCTCTTTTAGATGTGTGCCAGTCTCTGTGGGGTGAGATAGTATCTCATTGTTGTTTTGATTTGCATCTCCCTGATGATTAAAGATGAAGAGCACTTTTTCATATGCCTTTTGGCCATTCGAATTTCTTCTTTTTTGGAAGCTTCTGTTCATTTCTTCTCCCCATTTTTTGATGGGGTTGGCTGTTTTCTTCTTGTGGAGTGCTACCAGTGCCTGATATATCCTGGATATTAACCCCTTGTCAGATGGGTATTGGGTGAATATCCTTTCCCACTCTGTGGATTGTCTTTGTATCTTGGTCACCGTTTCTTTTGAGGTGCAGAAGCTTTTCAATTTTATATAATCCCATTTGTTTATCATTGCTTCCATTTGTTTGGTCAGTGGTGTGTCATCTTTAAAGATACTTTTCGTTTCGATGTCGTAGAGCGTTTCTCCTATGTTTTCTTCGATGTACCTTATAGATTCATGTCTGATATCGAGATCTAGAATCCATTTTGATCTGACTTTTGTGCATGGCGTTAGAAGGAGGTCTAAGTTCATTTTTTTACATGTAGCTGCCCAGTTTTCCCAGCACCATTTGTTGAAGAGGCTTTCTTTTCTCCACTTAATATTTTTGCTCCTTTATCGAAGATTAAGTGGTTGTATATTTGTGAGTGCGTTTCAGGATACTCAGTTCTATTCCATAGGTCTACGGGTCTGTCTCTATACCAATACCACACTGTCTTAATTACAACTGCTCTGTAGTAGAGCTTGAGGTTGGGGAAAGTGATACCTCCCATCTTCTTTTTCCCAAGGATTGCTTTACCTATTTGTGGGGTTTTATTATTTCCTACAAATTTCAGGAGTGTTTGTTCAATTTCTTTGAAGAACATCATGGGTATCTTTATAGGAACTGCATTGAATCTGTATAAAGCTCTAGGGAGTATTACCATTTTGAAAAGGAGCCCAACCCAAGCAGACAGAAAGAAATAATAAAACTTAGAGCAGAAATCAATGAGATGGAATGTCTAAAAACAATCCAGAAGATCAACGAAACCAAAAGCTGGTTCTTTGAAAAAATAAACAAGAATGACAAACCACTTGCAAGACTTGTAAGAAAAGGAAAAGAGAGAACCCAAATAAATAGAATCAGAAATGAAAACAGGGACATCACAACTGAAAACACAGAAATTCAAAAGATCATCATAGATTACTATGAGAGCCTGTACGCCACGAAACGGGAGAACCTAGAAGAAATGGACAAATTCCTGAATTCCTATAGCTTCCCAAGTCTGCAACAAGAATATTTGGAATACCTCAACAAATCTTTTAAAACCGCCCAGGTAAGCTGATCCAGAAACTCATAGACATGGGGCAGAGCTTCTACTGGCTCTCCCTGGCCCAGCCACTCATGAGGTATCCGTGAGGGATGGTGGGTTCTCGCCCTGGCCTGCCACCCCAGTAGAGCCTCACAACAAGCCAGATGACCCCCCACTCCATGAGGGCCTCTATTTTCCACATCTGGACTTCCCCCTTGTCAGAACTCCACCCAGCAGACCAGCCTATCACAGCCTGGCTCATTGAGATCCACCCCGCAGCAGTATTTTTTTAAATCTGGCCCAGGTATGCTGATCCAGAAACTCACAGACATGAGGCAGAGCTGTTACTGGCTCTCCCTGTGCCCAGCCTCTCACGAGGTGTTCGGGAGGGATGCCAGTTTCTAGCCCTGGCCGGCCATCCCAGTAGAGCCTCGCAACAAGCCAGATGACCCCCACTCCTTGAGGGCCTCTATTTTCCACATTAGGACTTCCCCCTAGTCAGAACTCCACCCAGCAGACCTGCCTATCACATCCTGGCTGACGCAGCCGCAAGCCGCCACCTGGTTCATCAATTAATGCTGTATTTAGAGATGACTACAAGAGTATGCTACCCGCACAGCAGAGCCTGGCAAGCTACCCGTGTCGTATTTGATATGCCAAATACCAGTAAAAATTATAGATCTCATTCCTATGACCTGATGGAATGGTTTGAGGCTCTTTATGTTCCTGGAGCAGCAGGTGCCCTTGGGCTCTACTTTGCATGAGACAAGACATATGGAGAAGTTACTGGTGCCCTCGAACAAATCGATGATAAACAGGAAGACAGTGATATAATGATAAATTGTAGATAACTAAATAAAAATAATCACTGATAAAAGAATAAACTGAGAGCAAAGTTAGGCTTCAAAGCACTGAGATTCCTAATTTTGAAATGATCTACTGGAGGCTAAAAAGCTGAGATATTTTAAACTTCAAATCTTTAAATTTTCTGCTATGAAACTTCTCTCCTGTGAGAGAATTTGTTAATTGTGATAATATAGCTCAATGGAGACGATTCCAGCACACAAACGCACAAACAGGCACACACATCACACACATACACACAACTCTTTTTTTGACTGTGGAAATATTTAAACACTTTAAACTCCAAATTCCTTCCAATGATAATAGAGATAATGTAAATTCTTCTTCTTCTTCTTTTTTTTTTTTTTTTGCTTTTTGGGTCACACCCAGCGATGCTCAGGGGCTACTCCTGGCTCTGCACTCAGGAATTACTACTGGAGGTGCTTGGGGGACCATATGGGATGCCAGGGATCAGACCTGGGACGGCACAGGCTGGCCTCATGCAAGGCAAACGCCCTACCCGCTGGGCTATCACTCTGGCCCCTGATAATGTAAATTCCTAACAAAACAAAAAAAAAGTTTTAAAGTACAATAGGTGAAAATAAAAAGTTAATTATTTCAGCCCCCAGGCCCTTATAATAGATCACTGTCACTGTCTTCCCATTGTTCATCGATTTGCTCGAATGGGCACTAGTAACATCTCCATTAGTCCTGTCAAAAGCAAGTGTAACCCAAGGGCATCTGCTTGCTCCAGGGACAGGAGGAGCCAGAAACCATTCTTTAGGTTGTGGAACTGAGGTCCATAATTGTTACTAGTTTTTGGCATAACAAGTAAATAAAACTTGGGTAGCTTGCCAGGCCTAGGTGGTAATAGTCTCAGTAGAAGGCTCTCATCTAGAGCATTTACTGATGAAACTTAAAAGAGGAAGATCAGGTTTTCTCTTGGATGGAGCTCTGAGGAACTATGGAGTCTGGATGTCAAGAATGACTGACTGCATGATGTGTGGTTTAAACTGGCTTCTTGCTAGGCTTACTGGTATCAGTTAGAACCTGCCTAGAACTGTATACAATGTATAAATGTGAAAGATCTTGGGAAGGACCTTATCCTAAAATCAGGGAGCTGTGGGTCTGGCATGGGTGGGTCTCTTTCTTCTGGGGCAACTGGCATAGAGGCGAAGGAAAGGGCAGGGCTCAAAACTCCACTCCGAGTCCGGCCAGCATCGTCTCTCCCCTGCTCATGAGAGCAAACCCTTGGAGCAAGGTTGGACTCAGCCAGGGGCTGGCTGAGCCCCTTACCGGGAGGTCAGCTCCCTGAGTTGCTTCCACATGGGGCCGGCCGAGCAGCACAGCTGTGGGTCTGAAGTGGATGGGTCTGGATCTCTTCTGGGGTTGCAAATTAGCTGAGTCTGGCGTGGGTGGGTCTCTCTCTTCCGGGCAACTGGCATAGAGGCGGAGGAAAGGGTAGGGCCCCAAACTCCACTCTGAGTATAATATATAAGGTCCTTATAATATATTATTATATTATATATAACATGAATTATATTATATTATTTATAATATATCCTTATAATATATAATTATAAGGTCCTTATAATATATAATTATATTATATATAATGTATATATTAGGTCCCCAGGACCTTATAAAGTGTACTTTTCATGTATAAGGCCTCAATCCCTAACACATTTAAAGCTTTTATCTTCAAAATTCAAAATCAGTATGCCATAAATTTTGAGTTCTGATAGATGTGAAGAATTTCTCCATAAATTTGCTATTCTTTAATTTAGTATTCAATATCAAGATGGTTTCTACTATTCTTTTTATATCTAAATTTATGCATACCAAGTAAGCACATTTTTCTTCCAATGCCACACATGTTCTTGAAAGAACTAGCATTAAATACTAATGTTAGGTGGCAGAGAGATAGTGTAGTGAGTAAAGCACTTGCCTTGCATGTAGCAAACATGGGTTCTATCGCCAGGACCTTATAAGGTCCCTGAAGCAACCACTGGGAGTGATCCATGACTGTAGAGGCAGAAGTAAGCTTTGAGCACCTCCTAGTATGGTCCCTACAAAACAAACAAGCAATAAAGTCTTTGCTTTTTCAAATTCATGTTAATGCCTAAGGTAGTATTTCTTTTTCTCTCACCTCACATATATCTAAGTGAATTTCTTTAAATTAAAAATGAAATAATGTTGAGATATTCTATATAAACCCATGTTACTACTATCTAGAATCTATATCAATTATTTTAGCATATTAAAATAACTTACATTGAATGTTTTTCAATATATGCTGCAGTCTGTGAAACACAATGAAAAACAGGTGTTATAAACCTTTAAATAATAATAATTGAGGTTATTTTTTATGGAGTAAAATTTATTTTAATAACTTATGACGATGTTTTTAGAATTTTAGTTTATTATGATAATTACATCTTTGAATAGGGCATTAACGAATTCTGAGTTAAAGAAATGGGTTTAGTAACTGGAAATTGTGAGAATCAGTTATTTCAAAAGTATGTAATATAACGATGCTCTCTGTAAATCACAATCATATATTAAAAAGTTTTTCTCACATATCCTACCATTTTAACTCTGAAAGAAAATCACCACTTAATTGATAACTAAACTTCCTCTTAAATGCTTGCTTCAATTAATCTGGCTGAATCTACAGCTTAAAATTCAGCTTTTCCTATCATTCAGTCAAGTAGTTTTCAGGAGTGTGTCATCTTTCTTGGAGCAAAAGAGAGGTGCTACATGTTTTTGATGTCAAAAGTGCGGTAAGAGAGAACGCCCTTTCTTTAATCTCAAGTCCATTCTTGAAATTATTTTTCTTTAGTTTTTTGTTTGATTGTTTTGGATCACACTTGGTGGTACTCAGAGCATATTCCTAGCTCGTCACTGAGGGATTGCTCATGGAGGTGCAGAGGGGACCTTATGGATTGCTGAATACTGAACAGCGGTCAGTCACATGCAAGGCAAGTGCCATAGCTGCTGTGCTATCATTTCGCCCCTTTTATCAGTTTCGATGATGTCACTCTCCTTTCTATCTACTAACCTGAAAGTGAGAAAAATGTGTAGTCGACCTTTTGCAAACTTACATGACAAAATAAAGGTATAAAAACACAGTTGCAAATATTAAAGACAAAATCATTTGATGGACCACAGGCATTTTATTGATACCTTGATTCTTCGGTAAAAGAATGGTTGAATAATTGCTGTGTCAGTGAAAACTAAAGAATCACTTATACCCTTAAATACTCTGCTTTGGCGGTCCTTTTTAAGTGAGACCAGCATTGTAGCGATGATTTCTTGTCAAACAAAATAGGATAATCTAATAATAGAAAGTGTGTTAATTCTTAGTTGGCAGATAAGAATTATTTTTAGTATTCCTGAATATATGTGTGCAGTGAAAACTAAGGTTTGGCTTTTGCACAGAAAAGCAATTAAAATACCTGCACCACCCTAGGAAAACTACAGACCTATAACTCAAAGGCTGAAAGATTTATTTCCCTGTGGACCTAGGTTTCAGCAGATCAATTAATAGAGCATGTTCTTCTCTTCTGCTGCCATGTGCAGGAAGAAAAATGTGTTGATTATGCCATTTCAGAGAACTGTATACACAAAGTCAACAGTATGGGCTGTTCTAACCTACAGTGCAGGGCTCAGAAACTGGGAACCAGAAAGAATCAGTCTCTGTCCTCTTGGCAGCGTGAACTGTCGTGAAGGCCAGAGGTTGGCGGGCAGGATCTGCAGACCTGAGTGGCTCTCACTTCACAGCTTCTGATCAAAGGAATGAAGCTCCTGAAAGTTGGTAAAGTTTGAGAATCAAATTACTATATAACCTAAGTTCTAAAATTCAGAAGGGCTTGGAGCAATGTACTCTTTCCGCTTCAGGCAAAGTAATGCATGCCATACAATGTTTAGGTTTCACAATACTGAAAAGGAAGGAAAATGTCATTAATATCACCAAATCAGCCATAATAATTCTCTTTCAGCACAGGAATAATTTTATTTCTGGCATCTTCCCATTCAGAAGGATTCTTCTGTGTGTAGAGCTTCTGTTTATAAATGGCAGATTTCTGGTGAAGTAAAGCAATAAATCACTCATTATTAACTAAGTTTCCTGAGTTTTGTGATTCTTAGGACTGTATGAAAAGACATTTTTATATATTTAATGACTTATTAATTAGAAATTTTATAGTGAAATAAAAATATTCTCAATGTAAAATGATGACATAGCTGTTTGTATCATTTTACCTTACAGTTGAAAATGATCTTAGAGACATAAATTCATCTTTAAATCCACTCAGAGTCTCCTCTAAAATATCCCTTCAACAAAATGGTGTCCGTTTTCTGGTAATGGACTTTATTTCATGATACATTTTCTAAAGACACAGAAAAATGTGCCAAAAAAGTTTGACACTAGCCATCAAATTCCCACTGTTTATATCTTCAGATAAACACAAAGAAAATAATAGGCGTGTGTTATTAAAAACTTAAAAGCTATGTAGAATGTTTGAGACTTTTTCTCCAAATTGCAGTTTTGAAGGTGGAAGGGAAGAAGCTGTGAAAAACGAGTGGTCATCTATATTTAGGAGACGCAGTTTTCTGGACACCACCTGTGAAGGTAGAGCTACAGATTGCGACTAGAAGCAAGTTGCTTTTGGTTGGAGAGTTATTGGCACTATGAAGAAATAGAGAAGAGGCAAAGTTGCAAAGCGGGTAGAACCCCAAAGAGCAGCAGAGATGTGTATGTCGGTGATCACAGAACACACGAGTCTGGGCTTCTCTTGGATGTGATAGAACTCATATTACAAATCTTCATGGTTGGGAATCAGGAAATAGTCTCAAACTCTGCAGGGAGATATATTTATTACCTCCCTTCAAAAATAAAACTCAGGGGCCTTCAAATAGAGTCCCAACTTGAATACATCTGAACTTGTAAACAGAGAGCAGGAATTTTCAGTGGTTTTATAATTAGAAATTAATATTGCTGGCATAGATAGTGATAGGTTTATAATATACTATGTTTTCGTCTAATAATGACCTTCAATTTAGACACCACAACACAGCAACAAAAACTGACTTCACTGTGTTGACACAGTGACTTATCATCGCTATCACCACTGCCTCTCTCTTTCCTTTCCTCCTTTCATTCTGCCTCCCACAAATAATGGAGCTGAATCATAAGGTGTTATGTGTAATTTGATTCAAAAACCAAAAGAATTTTCAATCTAAGGGGGTGCTTTTGTCCCTTCAAAGCCAGGGATTTAAATCAGAAACTCTAACATTTTAGAAAATCCTTGTGTGAGTGTGATATTACAGTTTTCCCATTTCTGGAGTATATTGTAACCGATTTTCAATTTCTTCTAATATTTTCCTTGATCAGATTGCTGGCATGATTTTACTTCTTCAATGACTGAGTTTCACAAGGAAAAGTTTGGCTGATCCACAATAGAACTTGATTTGACTATTTGCCCCATTACATCTATATTCCATCCAATGCATTCTGAGATTTTCTGCTTTTTTTCTGTTGAGAAATTGTTATTGTCCACTGAGAAATACTTAAAAAATAGCCTTTCTTATTTTAGCCAGCATTGCATTTCAATAGTTGTATCTAATACTCTAATACATTTGATAAAAAGACCACCAGTTGTTTTGTATTTTAACTCTTAGGATTATGAGAAGCCATACCATTAAATACTCACAGAATCAAAATATTTTGGTCAAAACAGGTTTTTACTTCCAACCTAGCAGACTTTGAATTTAAAAGAAAATGTCCCAAGGAGAACTGAAAATATAAAAGGAATTCATTCTTAAATAATTTTGTTGCCCCCAAACCAATTTCTACAAAAGATTTTAGATATAATATTCAGTGAAGGAAAAATTCCCTTGGTAATAAATTAGATTCCTTAGAGCAAATTTTATTCTATTCTTGATATTTTTGGTAACAGTAGAATGTATAAAAGGACAGTGAAAAACTTGCAAGAAAGCAACATACTCATAGCTAACAATGATTATTCCCTTTGCAAACATTTCCTCTCAGATATTATATGCCAATTACGGTAACAATAGGCTCATCAGTAAGTGCATTTCATCATGACTTTTTCCTTAAAGCTATCCGGCTTACTTCTTTCTGTTCTTTTATCAAGAAACCCATACAAGGAAAATTGTAAATATTACTCTGCTCTTTTAAGGATGCAGCCTTCCTTTCCTATCTCTTACCAGTAGAATTGTATCAGAACTTTTCTTAGATAAATATACTTCATTGCTTGGCCATAAATAAGATGATTATTTCCTTTTTCTGTGCTGATTTTCTTGGCTTTGGTATTAATAATTCTTTCATTTCCTCTGCTGCAATATTTTTATTCACAAAAGTAATCTAAAATATCCTGAATTTGAACCTTAATGTTGCTCCCTAAACACAACACACCAGTCCTTAATAAAACATAGGTCCTGAATGATGTTTTCTCTCTGCCTTATTGTGAACCACTGATCCATGAGTCCCTGCACTCCAGTTATTATGACTGCTGAAGTTAATTCCACATGTCTTTTCCTCAGATCCTTTCCACATGTTGCTTACTCTGTTTGCTAACTCTAGTTTCAAGACCATGATAAATTACATACCCTATACTAAAAGGTTTTTTGAAAATTCAAATAATATTTTACTTAATATTCTCTGAATTATTTTTGAGTGCATGAAACTGAACTGAATGGTTTTGATTAAATACAACTAATCTATTCAACATCTGGATGGCATTGATATTGTGTTTACACAGTCCTAGAGCACCTGTACTAGCACAAGGGAAGGCCATTCTGTATGAGTTTTTAACGACCTATTCACATTTATATTATAATGCCCTCCATCGTAAAATATAAGAACTTAATTCTCTTCTTCTCTGATTACCTTGCTTCTTCCACAATTCTTCGTCACCTCATCCTAATTGCACCAAACTTTGCACCAAACCATCCTAATTGCTGGTATAAATATTCTCTCGTGCTAACACAATCATCATTAATTTTTTACTTTCTTTTCCATTTATTGAATGATTTCTGTTCATTCTAAATATGTTGATTTTTAATTTTCTTCTCACATATGATACTTTGGTGTTTTATGCTCCTTCTTGAAAAGTATGGCACTGATAATATCTATTGCATTTACTGGCTAAATTCGCTGCAGAGCAACCTAGTTGATAAATCCTTGTGGATAAATGAATAGATTTAAATTTGCTTTTTAAAAAAGAAGAAATAATAAAATAGTGAGATATTCACAAAAGTATTTTTCTTTATAGTTATTTTCATCTATTGATTAATACAGCATATGGAAACTTTTTGTTTGCTCTATTTTGTTTTGGGGTCTTACCTGGCAATGCTCAGAACTTACTGCTGGCTCTGCTCTTAGGGATCACTCCGAGAAAGGCCCAGAAAACCACGTGAAGTGTTGAAAATCAAGTCCAGGTCACCCACATAAAAGGCAAGCTCCCTACCTATGGAACCATCTCTACAGTTCCTAAAATATTATTGATTCAAAAATAATTGAACTTTTCTGCCATTTATTTTTTTGTTTGTTTGTTTGTCAGTTTGTTTGTTTGTCAGTTTGTTGTTTATTTTTCCTTTTTGGGTGACACCCAATGATGCTTAGGGGCTACTTCTGGGCTCTGCACTCAGGAACTACTCCTGGCAGTCCTCCCAGATGTCTGGGATCTAACCCAGGTCCACTGCATTCAAGTAAAACACCCTCCCTCTTATCATTCTGCCCCACTGCCACATATTTTTATAAATAGTGCAGAAGTCCAAAGACATCATATTGCAAGTAAAGAGAGTACTTTCTGAGAGAAAACTCACCATACAACAGACGCAACGATATCTTGACCTACTGCTAATAACTGTGTGACTAACTTCTCATTGCAAACATCCTGTCAGTAGTCAGGTGATACTTTAGCTGCTTGAGATCAAAGTATGTGGGTCAAGTATAAAGTGAACCTGATCCCTGACTCCAATATATTGAAACATTGTTTGAATCTATAAAATGCATGTTCATGGCTGGATTTCAGTCTTACATTTTTCCAGCACCACCAGTGCCCTATTCCCACCAGTGCCCTATTCCCACCACCAATGGCCCCAAATTCCCTCCTCCCTCCCCCAGCCTGCCTCTATAGCAGGCACTATTCCCTTTTCTTATCTCTTCTATCTGTTGCAGGACACCTAAAAGCCTCTGCATCTGCCCTGGATTGCCTCCTGCAGGTCACTTCGTAGATAGGGTGGTAGTTTAAATGTGGCAGTTTATCTGACCATGTATTCTGTACTGGCTGGTATAAATATTCTCTCATGCTACCACAATCATCGTGGGACTAGCTAGATCTTACCAGTATATTTGCCTGGCCACGTAGGATCTCTTAAGTAATTAGACCAGAGAGAAATGCTGTTTGCCTCCAAGCAAGCAAGCATGGCTCCCTGATAACACAAAGGCAACTAAAATACAAAACTACCGTGAAGTAGACGAGACTCTTGTGAAGGCTTGGAGAAATATTTAATTGGCATTAGTATAGTCTTGGGTACAGAGACATGCCTTCTCAGAAACCCCTTCTCTACCTTATAAAGGAATTTCCAGGCAGTTCTTGGCTCAAGACATTAGGTGAGGTGCTGAGAGAAATTACCTGAGGGCATTAGACCCTCCCTGCCTGGGAAGTTACATTTAGCTTACAGCTCCTCCTAGCTCTGGTAAGGAGGCTTTGAATGAGCTCTGGGTTCTTGTAAATAGCCAGAAGACCTCCTGAAGTTGATACATTTCTATAGAGCTGTTTTCCTGTTTTCATCTCTAGATAGCCCAGCCTAGAATGGGCTAGGCTGGGAAGTTTGGGAAGATTTCTAGCTATAAATGAAGCTGCAAGAAGAAAGAAGCTCCCCTTTTTTTCCCTTTTGCCATTTCAGCTTCCCTTGGTGTTTTGCTTCTCGGTCCTCTCCATTCTCTGTTGGACCTAAACACGTGGTGGCAGCCATCTTGGCCTACACGTGGCTGGGGCCTAGCTGGGAACCCAGAGTCCAGAGGTTTTCCCTGCTCTTGGGTTGTATATCGGAACCTGTGACAGTAAAGCCCTTTTAAAACTGCATCGTATTCCCAAGTTTTCATCCATTCCCAGCCGGTCTCGGAGGTAGAAGGGAACTCGCTTCCCAGTACTGTTGGGGGACCCCAGCGGCATCCCGACATCTATCTTTCTCTTACACATTGTGGTTTGCCCTACAACATTTAAGGATTGTCATGTAAATCCCTTTTTGTACATTTAATGTTCAGTTCTAGTGTGGTGTTCCCATTTCCCACAATTAGTAGAGCACTAGTATATGTTTTATCCCTCTAATGAATGCAGTCATTCTATATCTGTCCTTTACCTTCTGACTAATTTCAGTCAGCATGATAATCTCCACATCCATCTATTTGCATGTAAATTTCATGACTCTGTCTTTTCTGACAGCCGCATAGTTTTCCATTATGTAGATGTACCATAGTTTCTTTAGCCAGTCTTCTGTTCAAGGGCATTTGTGTTACTTAAGATTCTGGCTAGTGTGGTAATTATTTATCTTAACAGTAATTTTTAACCTTTAAACATTAACAGTTTACATAAGAGTAGTTCAAAGTCAATATTCCCAATCACCAATCTGCTATTTATGTTAAAAATTGGACTGAGATGTGCATTCAGTTCTCTTGCCAAAAAATTCATATGTTTAAACTGTCAGTTCTAAAGAAACTTTATTTGAAAAGAGGTATTGAGAAAGGAGCATTAATTGAATTTAATACATGTTCTACAGGAAGGAGGGAACCAGTCTTCACACAGGAACGGCCATCTGAGAACAGTGGAAAGCAGGTGCAATGCAGATAGCACTCCCACTCAAAACTAACCTCATGTGCCCTAAAAATTGCACTCTCAACCTCCAGAAACTGTAAGAAATAAATTTTTGTTGTTTAAACTACCCGCTTGGTGACAGTTTGTTAAATTGGTCCTAGCTGAATTAATCATTTGATCACTTGACATCCCATTATTCATCGATTTGCTCAAGCAGGTGCCAGTAATATTTCCATTTGACCCTACCACGTGCCAGTGTAGCCCAATGGCATCTGGTTGCTTCAGGAATACAAAGAGTCTCAAACAGTTTGTTTAGTCTCAAACCATTGCTTCTTGATGAAGAAGTCTGACCATCTTGTAGGTGGGTGGCTACATGATCTTTTGACATCTGGTGGGATCCAGTCAGTAACAGCTCTAGTCCAGCAGTCACCTCTAAATGGCATTACATGTCCAGCCCATCTGATTTTCAATGCCTTGGCAAATGTGACAGTGTCCCTGACTCTGGAACAGTGACCGAGGTCAAAGCTCGGATTCCTTCTTTCACTTGGAGTGAGGCGTGATATTCCAAGCATAGCTCTTTTGATTCCTCTTTGGGAGACCCTAATAGCATTCTCATCCTGCTTTCATAGGGCCCAGTTCTTTGAGGAGTATGTTAATGCTTGGAGAACGGTGGAGTTGAAGAGGTATGCCTGGAGCCAGAGGTTCTTTGTCTTTTTAGCTATTTCTGCGATGCTTTTGAAGGCAATCCATGCCGCTCTCTTCCTCCTGAGCAGTTCAGGTTTTAGGTCATTCATCATGTTGATTTCTCAACCTAGGTACACATACCTGCTGCATTCAGAGGTGTTTGTTCCATTGAGAGTGAATGGGGCCTCTGGAACTAGTTCATTTTTCATGAACATAGTTTTGCTGAGATTCAGTTCTAGACTTATCTTTCCACATTGTCAATTGAAGTCAGCCAGCATTTGTGCCGCTTGGCTAATGGTTGGTGTTATTAGAGCAATGTCATCAGCGAAGCGGAGGTGGTTTAGTTGCTTACCGTTTATCTTCACTCCCATTCCTTCCCATTCTAATTGTTGCATGATGTTCTCCAGGGTGGCGCTGAAGAGTTTTGGTGAAATGGTATCACCCTGTCGAATCCCTCTTTTCACATTAATGATCACTTCTTTGTAGAATGGTGAGATCCTGGTGGTGAATCCGTAATACAGCTCACGAAGGATCTTAATGTATTGGGTTTGTTTGGCTAGGGCTTTGATGACCGCTTCAGTCTCCACAGAATCAAAAGAATTTCTTTAAATCAATGAACGTGAGACAGAGTGGCATCCTGAACTCCCTATAAACTTCAATGAGCTTGGTTCCATGTGGATATGGTTGATTGTGCACCAAGTATTAATTCAGCATAATCAGCTGAATTAATACAAAATGTAAAGACATTCCCAATTTACTGCTTATACAAAACAAACAAATAAATAAGCAACAAGAAGGAGTTTGCTAATCATAAATCAAATGATCAAGAAGGAAATTATTTCTTGAAAAAAAATTCCTTGATACAACTAGGGAAATAATATAGCACATTCTAGCTCCAAAGGGAGGCTGTACATTTCTCTGACACCACAATTTCAGACAGTTAATCAGTGCAGTTGTCTTGGTTTTTCAGTTTTGAGGGAACATATTCTTTCCTATGTGTGGGAAACTCTGGGGTGCCCCGCATAAAATCCGGGTGCAGGGTCAGGGATCCCCCTTAGCAGCCAGCGGACAGAGAAAGACGCAAGAGTCGTACCAAGTTTCAAAATGCTTTACTAAATCAGGTTCTGGCATTTAAATATACAATAGGAAAAAACCCGAACTTAGGGTTCCCAGCTGGGCTACAGCCATGTGTAGGCCAAGATGGCTGCCACCACGTGTTAAGGCCCTGTAGAGCAGAGACAGCAAAGAGAAATGCCAGCAGAAGAGTGGAAAAAGTAAAAGAGGGAGAAAGGAAGCAGGCTAGGTTTTTTATTTTATTTTATTTTATTTATTTATTTTTTGCTTTTTTGGGTTACACCAGGCATTGCTCAGGGGTTTCTCCTGGTTCTTCACTCAGGAATTACTCCTGGAGGTGCTCAGTGGACCATATGGGATGCCGGGTTCGAACCCTGGCCGGCACAGGGCAGCTGTGTGCAAGGCAAAAGCCCTACCTGCTGGACTATTGCTCAAGCCCCAGACTAGGTTTTTATATGCCTGCAACCCAGACCTCCCACTCCAAGGGAAAGCCATTAGGGTTAAATCCCTGAGGTGATTTCTCCCAGGACCTCGCCTAGGCCCTTTGAGATGTTAATGTTACCCGGCCAAGATCTGCCTTGGAAGTATACCCCTGCAGTGTAGAGTGGAGGAGTGGCTTCAGAGATGAACTGTATCTCAGATTACAAAGGCACGCATCTGTAGCAAAGAATATTCTATTGCTAGTTGTATGTTTCTCCAAGCCTTCACAAAATTCTTGTCTTTACATCATGGTTGTTCAGTATTTTATCTCCAAAACTGCTGGTGTGGCCATACTAGTATCAGATAATATAGACTTTAGGCTGAAAAAGGTTAGAAGGGACAACGAAGGCCATTTCTTATTAATTAAGGGGTATGTACACCAGGAAGAAATTACACTACTAAACATATATGCACCCAACGAGGGGCCAGCAAAATACATAAAACGACTGCTAAGAGACGTCAAAGAAGACATTAACAGTAGCACGATAATAATTGGAGACTTCAACACTGCTCTATCAACGATGGATAGATCAACAAGACTGAAACTCATCAAGGAAATATTGGCCCTGAGGGAAGAAATGGAAGAAAGAGAGCTAATGGATATATACAGGGCTTTTCATGCCAAAAAAGCTTATTAAAAGTTTTTAAAGGATATAACCCGTTAAAATGTTTTAGGTTACAAAGTCACATTTAATTGTTATTCTATTTGCACTAATCATACAATAATGGGGGAAAGAGAAGCCACAGATATTTTTGTGCTTGGCCATCCTTTTCTAGGCTGTTAGAATTCCCAACCCTTGTAGCAATGATGTCTTGACTGTACTGAGTCCCTTTTAATGCAGCCAGAACTTTTAGAGGCAAAACGAATCCTTTCTGTGACACCACTGGGAATGTGATATCATACATATGAGGATTAACTTCCACTTCACTGCAGTCAACTAGTTCTTCAAAATACAAATCCACTTTGTCATTATGGTGAAATAAAGCACTATACACCCCCACCCCCACAAATCTACAACTTGTTCAACTAATTTCTATTAAAAGCTGCCATAAATCTAAGAAATCTGTTAGAGGATTTTCTCAGGATATGTTCTGGTCACCTAACAATATTTCTGTCAATGTAGGGATGCAAACATGGAAAAGTTGCTTTTTTTTCAGTGTTTGATTCTAGCGAGCAGCCGTGCTTGCCAAGCCCAAGCAGAAAACAACTATCAGTTTTCTAAAGCAAGAGTCTGTGTTAAAAAGGAAGACCCATACCAGATATGGTTTAATTAGACCCAAGGTATAATCTACTGACAAAAAAAATATCACAAAGTTACAAAAATGTACAAAAGATTTTATCTTTCAAACTTCAAAATATATTCAGAGACAGAATCAGAAACAGAAGCATTGGTCTTTTAATGGGATCTTCACAAATCAGTTTTGTGTTTGTTTCCATTTTCTTTCACAGTTCAAAGAAGAAATCTTTATAATAGTGTACTCTCAGAATGTGCATATGCTCCATTTGTCTGGTATTCTCATTTATAATTGTGTGTCCTGGACATGATGTAGTTTCCCCACCATAATTCGTGGTGATAGTGCTAGGCCCAGTTGGAGGTTCTGAAATGTTCTGAAGTTCACGTGTTGTATTTCAGACTTGGTGACTGGCTACTAGCAAGTGAGTCAGGTCAGTAAAGCAGGTAGCGTGTGCTTGCTAGAAGCTGCCCCACTCAGGACTCTCCTCTAGGAAAGACTCCTTATTATTCACTCAGCTCTGACTGATTTAGCATTTGTGAGAGTATCTCATGCCATAATGAGGAATTTCAACAAACTATTGCAAGTCATGGCAGAGCCTGGAAAGCTACCTGTGGTGCATTCAATATGCTGAAAACAGTAATAATGGACCTCATTCCCAACCAATGGAGTTGTTACTGGCACCGCTCGAACAAATCGATGAACCACGGGAAGACTAGTGATACAAGAGATGCAAGTGATGTTCTGGTCACATCCCATTTAGGAAAATTAAATTTTGAAGTGATATAATGGAGTATTACTTGTCTCTCTGATCAGTTTTCCTCTTCCAGGTAGGTGCGTAATTTATTTGTCACTGGCAGTGGAAAAAATTATTCCCACACATCTTGCCAGTCTCTCTTCCCCAAGAGACTCTTGCCACCCCTGGAGGAATTCAAGGATATGCCCATTGACAGTATTCAACATGAGAAAATAGTCTGTATAGTAATGAAAATAAAGATGACCTAACTATAAGACTTAAAAATCTGTCAATCAACTGAACCCTTGTGGTGTAGAGTCTGCAGCAGGAGTAATGAAGAGCGAAATCATGGCCCAGAAGTTATTGGGAGGAAAAGGTACTGAAGGCAGCTCACACTAAACAAGTTCTGTTTCTTTCTGTCCCCAAAATCTATTCCTAGGAGAACTCATTGATAAAGCTTGTACTATCTGAATCATAGGCAGAAATGATCAGTTGTATTTGGGAATGTGGATCTAAAACTTAGTTGATATTCTGTCTTTTCAAATATCCACACTATTCTGTGCAGGGAAATAATTGTACTGGAAGAACAAATTAATTTTGGAAGTCAAGAGGATTTAAGATGAAAGGATTAAGATCATTCAAAGTATGCCCTTATTCTTGAAATCCTTGTTCCATTTGAATGGATAACTCGGCATAGCTAATTACATTGATAATTGAAAAATGAGCCAGAAGAGCAACTTAATTTCAACATATTAAATAGAAAGTGTTTGTCTTTCTCATACATTTTGTACTTTTAAAAGTCTACTTAATTATTCACTTTACTTAGAAATCTGAATGATTCATTTAAGATAAAAAAGGAAAAAGTTATTCAAACAATTTGCTTAACTACAGAATCAATGATTAGAGTTGAAGCAGTATTATTATTAGAGTAACTTCCTGAAACTTAATTTTTTAAAAATTTTTTTTATTATACCACCGTGAAACATACAATTACAAAGGTGTTCATAATTGGTTCTTGGTAATACAGTATTCCAGTACCCATCCCTCCACCAGTTCCCCATTTCCACCACCAATGTACCCTCCCCCCTCCCGTCCCCCCAGGCCGCCTTAATAGCAGGTACCCCAGTTTCTTCTCTTTCTCTCTCTATCTCTCTCTCTTGTTTCTGCATCTCTCTCCCTCTTATTTTACACATTGTGAATGAAACTTAATTTTTTGTGCAAGCATTTCCTTCTGAATAGAAAAAGAATCAACAAGAACTTTAAAACAATCTTTTTCTTTAATTTAAATTAAAATTAATTAAAATTTCCTTTTAATTAAAATATATAATGTCAAATTTATCGTATTCCATGTTTGTTACATATTTAAATAATGTGATTCAACCATTTCCTTTTTATGGAGGTATCTCTTAGCATTCACCAATAGAGACACTAACTGGCAGTACTATGCTGGATCCTTGCCCAGAGCTACAGCTTGTGTTCAATCAGCAGTGCCCAGGGACCTGCAGGGCTGCACTTGGCAGTGCCATTTGGTGCTAAACACCAAGTTCTAGGTAGCCTGCATGCAAGATAGTTTTTCCAACTCTGCTACTTCCCTGGTCTCACATTTTCTCTTATAACTAATAGACTCAAGATGCTAAAAAATAATTTTGTTAACATACACATTTAAAAAAAATTTGTCTATAATACTATGGGATGCAAAAATGTAGCTTCAACTTTCTCTGTACAATATTCTTGTGTGTGTATATATATATGTATATATATATATATAATTACCATATTTACCACTAAATTTTGCAGGCATTCCTCCATCCAAAAAAAATGCTCTGGTGATTCCTACCAATCTCTTCTCCTTTCTCTCTAGTAATTGCCATATATTTTACATTTTTAAACATTTGCCAGCTACTTTGTTTTACTCATTCACTTACTTATATTACACATATAAGTGAAATAATTGATAATTGTCTTTCACTTCCTTATTCCATTTAGAATATCCCTCAAGATCCATTTATTTTGTCCTAAGGAAGCTGTGTCATCCATTTTTAGTGGTAAAGTAATATTCTTTTAAGTATATATCACAGCTCTTTATCCCTTTTACTGGACATCTGTAGAGGTGAAGTCCATTTAGGTGAAGTCTAAATGCACACTAGTTTGGTTACTTCTGTTATTAACATAAGAGAACAAATTTACCGTTTTTATATTCTCACGGTATATCACTGAGGATGATATTTCTAGCTTACATAAAATTTTATTTTTCTTTGTTAAGTAATCTGCATTCTGTGTTACATACTTATCCCCAAAGAAAAATAATTATATCATGCAGCCAGCAAAGATAAGAAAAGTTCCAAAATTGCTCCTTCATGCCTTAGTGAACTTATTTTCTCACAATGAAAACATGCTCCTGTGATACTGATCTGTAATATTCCTGAAATTCACTGACATTTTTGCAATTAAAAATGCAAAAGGAAATCTCAGTCAAATGTCACAGTATTAACTAGATAAAAATAACTCAAATTATTTCATTAAAAGTTATTTTTAAAATATCAGAATTCTAAATTACATTAGAAGTTATTGTTAATGCATCTGGCTGGGGTGCCCAGATGTATCAGCAGATGGCAGACAGAAGACAGACTTGTCTACACCCAGGGTTCTGCCCGTGGGCACTGGATGGTTGATGGTCCAATATAGAAAAGACTGGGACCCCTGGGATGAACCCAGAGCCATGGCAGAGCCTGGCAAGCTACCTATGTGTATTCAATATGCCAAAAACAGTAACAATAATGAGCCTCATTCCCAATGAGCGGAGGCGTTACCGGCACCCACTAGAGCAAATTGATGAACAACAGGAAGACAAGTGACATACTCAACATGTTATGGATTTTGAGTTGCATATACTGAGTATGAAATAATAGAGGATGTTTAAGAATTAATTCAGTGAGGGTTAAGAGAGTAAAAGGTAGTTACTGGATGTTAGGAGTTCTGGGCATGTGAAGAATAACGAAGAAATACAGAGAACCAAACTTAAAGGACACCCATCTTATTTGAATTAAAACTTTTCTTATTAGTACTTCTGACTTGCTAAACCATAGCTTCCTTAAATTGTCATTAATCATATTTCTAATGTGTTTATACCATTAGAAAAATATTAGCCTTCATTAAGTTCAGTAATTCACGTTCATTGGTCACAAATGCTTATTTATTCCCCAAACTGTACTGAAAACTTTCCAAAACACACTGCAGAACACTTCGGTAAAAGGAAGAATCTACCACAGTATTGAAAATTCTCCTTCTTGTAGGAGAGAGACAGAATGACTGCATTTATTTGCGTAACATATGTGTATGTATGTATATAAATATATATATGTGTGTGTGTGTGTATATACATATACATATTATGATACCAATATTCAAGGTCAGGCGAAATGTGGATCAGGAGGTCTTGCCAAAGGTGGAAACTACCACAAATATGTGGTAGCAGAGGTTAGGTAAGACAGAGAAAGGAATAGTGGACCAATAATTGTCAAAAGTCTATTACAATCCACAACATGTAAGAGAGGGAAGAGAGAGAGAGAGAGAGAAAAAAGAGACTGAGAACTAGCCATGGAGGCAGGCTGGGGGTTATTGGGGACATTGGTGGTAGGAGGCGGGCACTGGTGGAGGGATGGGTGTTGGAACACTGTATGGCTGAAACCCAAACAAGAAGATTTTTTGTAATTGTCAATAAATAAATAAATAAATATTTTTTTTAAAGAAAATCCTCCTTTTGGTATGACTGGTACTCCCCACTCCCTAAATAAGGTCTTGGTAATGATGTCATATGACAATTACTTCCTGAGATTATATGCATTCTTTATTTAATTTACTAATGTGCAATGGAACATTTCATTTATTATTATTACATAAATCATTATATTAATGATTATATTGTTTTTTTATTATTATATTATATTTATTATTCTCACGACCTATCCAAATGATCAGATACATGCATTATGATAATGGAATAAAATTTCCATTTTTTTAATATAATAATAATAATCAATGAACTTGAAAATAATACCAACCCCTGAATTTGGAGATTTCCATTTCATCAAACACAAAGTCAATGTGTTATGCAGTCAATGATAGCATTTTATATTGCCAAATCAGACCCATGCTGTACCTGTTAGTTTGTTATAAATGACTTCAGTATTAAGAATGTCAACTGAGCAATTTTTACTAGAGATAAATTAAGTTTGAATACATTAAAACATTTAAATGAAACAGCACTATATTACCCCAAATGAGGTAGGTGTAGATCATTACAGCATAAATTATTACCCATTTTTAAAAATTGCTAGTTTCTTGTTTTCTGGCAAGAAAACAGTGAGCCATTTTAGAGACTTGGCAAAGTCAAGTGTATTTTAGCACAGTTTCAAGATAAAAACAACTTGTCTTGTCAATAGCTGAGTCAAAGCTAATGAGATGTAGTTTAGTACCAATATATCCTATTTTGCCATGCAACTAAAAAAAGGTATGCAAGGTTTGACTCTGCATTTCACCATGCTGTGACAAATTATAGTGGGTCTTAGAAATAATCCTTACTAAACACTAAACAAGATTGTCTTTTACTCATATATACTCTTGAGATAGGTAAACGAATGAACAGATCTTTCATTTTTGTACTTAAGCAGTTCAGCGCTATGTCACCATAATATATTTTTATAGGAAGTCCAATCGGAATATACAAAAGTTCACTTGAAAAGGTCACCTTTATTTTAACAGACACTTTGATCTACTTGTTTTCATTGGTTATTGTTCCTTGGTTTGGGTTTTTTTTTTTATATACTGTGTATGTGTGAGATCAGCCAGTATTTATCTTTCTCTTTGTGGCTTACATTGTTTAGCATAACACCCTGTGGTTACTAAAAGCAAGGGTTTATTTCTCCTTATAGCTCATTGTTTCCTTATAGCAGTAATCATATCTTTCCCTTATTATCTGCTAAGTATGAATGACTTCTCTATATTTCAGTTTGGTTGAATTTCTGTTTGTTTATCTTCTTTTTTTTTAAGTTTAGTGAAATGTTGGGTTCATTGAAAAAAAAGTCAAAATTATAGATTCTATAAACCATCTGCCCACATGCATGATTTATATTTGAATAAATTATATCAAATAGTTTTTGTTGTTTGGGAACATGCCAATAGAGTTCATGGACTGTTCTTAGTACCACGCTTGGCGATCACTCCAAGCAATGCTCAGGAGGGCCACAGAGGCCAGGGATCACACCCAGACCCTCCTCATACACGCAAGTGCGTAGCCTCCCAGCTATGTCCCAGTCCTATTTAATCTTTTTTTAAATAAATCATCTTTAAAATCCTGGTTGAAATGATTAGCAATTGATTCCCAGTTACCAGAAATTTGCTTTCATCTGTTCATCTTTCAGAAATTTATAATGGGTATGTTTTCTACAAGGTCCAAAATGATTAGCATATTCCCTGAGAAATACTGAAACATCTGTAGAGCAGAAGCTTTGTGTGTCAATATTTTAATGATCAACTGCATGAAATTGGTTAACTAGAAAGTTACATAATCTTGCAATAGTGTCACAAAAGCATGTAGTTTTTTGCCAGGGAATCGCGAATATCGTTGTGTTTTCTATCTTTCATCATTTTCCTTTAACCTCTTTTGAGCAAAAAACCTAGTTTCTTGCCTCAATCTGGCCAGTCTATTTTCAATGCACATTGCTAGAATTTTTTCATAATTTTGTTCTTCTCAGATGATATTTCTCTTGTTTTTTCTCAGATTTTTCCATTTTCTTTGATTAGAGAGTGTTTTTTTCCATAGGTTCCTGTCCTTGTAATCTGTCCTGATAATCTAGTGACCTGATATAAACTAAACAAATGCCCATACAGGATACTGCAAACAGTGCAGTGTGTAATTTAAGAAAATAAATTTAAAATGCATACAAAATTGAAATATATTCACAGAATTTTAATATGTTGACTGAAAAAGTCAGCAAATAATTTTAGGATGTTTTCACAACTTAGTTTTTGACCTCTAACCTCAAACAATGCTACATTTAGAACTATTTTTTGCTGACTGATTATATCAGGCAAAAATCAGGACACCAACAAGGTATTCTTTTGAATTTTCTAAATCACAATGCACATAAGATTCTCATTTACTGCATAAATAATCTCCAAAAGATGTATCACACTTGCCTCTGAGGTGGTTAAGATTAAAGTAACATAAGTCTGAGAGCTTGCAAAGAATTATTAAAGCTGACAAACGTTGTATGGAATTTCACAAACTGCCCTGTCTAGCAGAGAAAGCTGAGTGTGCAATACTTGAGGAATCAGGAAATAAAGACACCTGGTTACAATTTATCACGTTTTCTTTGGCTCAACTGGCCTTCTTGTCTTATGATCTTTTATTGCTCTTGACTTACCTCATTAACTCTTTCAAATACTTTGCTGCATTATGCTTTGAAAGTTCACAAAGGTTTAGTAGATATGAGACTTAAAAATACTGTGTAGAATATAGATGAAAAGGTTTGTGTTGCCATAGAGTCTTACATTTAGCATTAATAGCTCTGTTTCCATTGGATACATTTGCTCCCTTTTGTCTCTTACCACCCCTTATTACTTTGTAGAGTTGTAGAAGCATGTCAAGAATTGTTTCTGTTTAATGAAAATCCTGTGGCTCATTGGCCTTGTTTTTTTTTTAAATCATCAGTAAGGGAGACCTTTGCATCTATAATTGTCCTCCTAGTTGGTTGACCATAAAATCTGGCCTCAAGCTACACCTACCCACAAACGTTTGAAGCTTTCTTTCCAAGTCCAACATCCCCAGGATTTCTGTTGCAATGAATAGAGTCATTGAAATGCATCTGAATGTATAAATGTGTCCATTTTCCCTCCTGTAGTGTTACTTTTTGTAATGTGGTTATAGTACATTGTCAATGTATTGAGGAAAACTCATCCCCTTCACTTAACAAAGAATCATCTTCTGGCAATCAGATCAATATACACAAACTTAAATGATTTTACTTTCAGGTTCCACACTTGCCTAAAGCTCAATATTTGAAAAATTAAATGAATCTTCTCTCATTCCTCAGCCATGTCTGTATCTTTCTTCTATTGCTATAAAAACATTGAAAAGTTAGATTGTGGCAGCATTGTTGTATAACAAGGTATATTCCTACTTTTGCTTTGTCTACTCCACTTCCTCTTTCCTTTGGTATCCACAACTTGTTATGAGAATCTAAGGGTTTTTTCATTCACTTTCACTCATCAGTTTGCTTTGCTTCTTTATATCCCACATGTGAGTGAAGTAAATATTTTCCATTCTCCTTCTATCTTCATTCACTTCCATGTCACACCTCTTAAGTTCCCCTCAACATCCACCATGTTTTCAGAAATGTCAAGATTTTCTACTTTTTTAAAATAAGTTGTTAATATTCCATTATGTACATGACTATATCTTAGTTATGCACTATTGGTACTTCAATTATTTCTAAATATTTCTGCAGTGAATAACACTATAATGAACACGATAATCCACATATCATTTTGAAATTAATGTTTCATTGTAGGTTGTAAATTTATGGGATACTTCATTATTTTGAATGTAGTTGTTCCCTTTTCTAAAACCATTTATTAAAGTGACTTCTTTCATTAGTTAACGTTCTTTCCTCATCTTTCTTAGTTGTTTTTATTTGATACCTAAGTGTTTTAATATGTAAACAATTGACGTAAACTAAAGCTTTGTCATGGACTACTCCATGTCATTCATGTGATTTTTATTTTTCAAACATATTTTAAATCTATTGATTTTCTCACAGATACCTTTGCCTTTAAAGCAATTAAGGCGTAACTCTCCCTCCTCCCACTGTCTATGAGCTAGACCTATATTGCTACCTTGAAAGTTGAGCAAACCAAGAGCATTCTCTCCCACATATAAATGGTCTTTAGAACTATCATTAACTTTCTTTGACACCTACCTGAGATGTCTAGTGCCTCATGTCCTTGGAGCAAACACCATTGAGGGTTGAACCATCCTCTCCCTTAGCAATCACCTCATTATGATAATAAATTCCAAATCTCTGGGATGTCATTTTCTGAACAGAAGATGTATGTGTGGTGTGACAATCGGCAATGCAGACACAGTGATGTCTGCCTTTCTCTACATATTGTGATGATTCCCTACCTCAAACTTCTTTCATTCTGCAAAGGACTCAGTGAAACTCTCCTCTGGGATCTGACTTAAGCATGTTCCTTTGCTCTCCCCTTTCTCAAGTCAAAACCCAGTTCAATAAAAGTTTTACTCTAATACTACATTGTTGGATAACCCACTGTAAGGAGAAGTTTGATGACCGCTGTAAGGTGACAGTTAAGAAGACTGTAAAACAGTTCAAGACCAGGATTCTGAACCTAGCCTGAGGCCCCAGGAGAGCATCTGGGAGCATCCAGAGTGAGAGCAGCAGCCCCTGGTAACCTGGCTCAGCCTTAGCACCAAGGCTCCAGGGCCACAGGGCTACAGATCGTCAGGGCCACAAGTCAACTAACCAAGGCCAGGACCCAGAGGGCCAGTCTGAAAGAGAAAGGGCCTGATAAGAGAGGAGCTGGTTAAGGAAAGAAAGAGAAATTGAGATAGGGAAACAATAAAACAAAGAGAAATAGAGACAGAAGAATAGAAATAGAGATAGATAAACAGTGAAATGGAGAAATAAAAGATAGGGACACAGAGAAACAAAAGTTAGATGAAGAGAGAGGAGAAAGAGAAAGAAGCCCTCCTGAAGAGAGAAGTCCTGAATAGAAAGGACCTGAGAAGAGAGGTCCTGAAAAAAAAGGTCATGAGAGAGGACCTTAAAAGAGGTACCCTGAACAAAGGCACCTTCTGGAGTACCTGCCGAGAGAGAGAGAGAGAGAGAGAGAGAGAGAGAGAGAGAGAGAGAGAGAAGTCCCAGAAAGAAGTGGAATGAGGTGTGACAGAACAACGGCCGATGGGTAGGGGAAATGGCAATTGGCCCGGACACAGGCCAGGGACTTTAATGTAAGTATTGTTGGGGACCCAGATAGGTTCCGGCATCTGCTGCCTTCGATATCACTGACCCAAATACTGTTGGAGCCTTGAGTACTTAGGAAGTCTCTTGGGTCTGGGGCCTTGGAAGTCCCCTACCCCCCATTGCTAAGTCCTAACACTACATTATCTCTTTCTGTTTTCTATTTCAGGACTCAGAGTTTAAGATAATCTACCCCCACAGCCCACCACTGCATAGCTGCTCAAATCTGAGATCTGTAATAGCATTAAGCAAATCACTGTATTATTTTACTATTTTAGTTTAATTCTACTTCAAGCTTTGTGTAGAGCTTAATTCATTCACAACTCTGGTTTTATAAATCTATATATTAGATTGTATCAATTAATTAATTAAAATCCTATACCCTTTCTTTTCTCTTAGGATTAAGTCTAAATTAAGCGGGATATCCATTAAGGTATTCAACAATTTAGTGCCAAATAAATATCTGACATAATTTATTTCTTGTCACTTGTACTTGTCTTCCCGTTGTTCATCGATGTGCTCTAGCAGGCGCCAGTAATGTCTCCATTCATTAGGAATGAGGTCCATTATTGTTACTGTTTTCGGTATATCAAATATACCATGGGTAGCTTGCCAGGCTCTGTCGTGGCTCTGGGTTCATCCGAAAGAGCCCTCAAGTTAAACTAGCTTGCTTTATTTAAATAATAATAATTAATTAACTTGTACTTAGTTCCATGAACTATTATTATTTTTTCTTTGTTAAATGTTTATTGCATTTTTATCACTATGTGATAGACATTTACAAAGCCATTCATGATTGAGTTTCTATCATACAATGTTGCAGCACCCATCCCTCCAACAGTGCACATTTCCCACCAACAATGTCCCATGTTTCCCTCCCCCTCCTCACCTCACCTGCCTCTATGGTAGACCCTTCTCTCTCTCCCTCTTTCTCTCTCTCCTCTTTTGCACATTCCCATTTGCATTACATATATACATGCATACATATATACATACATTGAGGGGTTATGCATATATATACATATATATCATGTAAATAAATGCAGTCATTCTATATCTGTCTTTCCTTCTGGCTAATTTCACTCAATATGAACCTCTTCATGTCCATTCATTTATAAGCAAATTTCATAACTTCATTTTTCCTAACAGCTGCATAGTATTCCATTGTGTAGATGTACCATGGTTTCTTATCCAGTCATCAGTCCTCAGGTACACTGGTTATTTCCAGATTCTGGCTATTGTGAATAGTGCTGCTATGAAAATAAAAGTGTGGATGGTGTTTCCACTGTGCTTTTGGATTCCGTGGGTATATTCCCAGGAGTCATATGGCTGGGTCAAATGGGAGTTCAATTAGAGGAATATCCATATTGTTTTCCAAAAAGGCTGTATTAGTCGACATTCCCACCTACAATGGGTAAGGGTCCCCTTTTCCCTGCATACACACCAGCACTTGTTCTTGCTCTTTTGGATATCGCCAGTCTCTGTGGTATGAGATTATCTTTCATTGTTGCTTTGATTTTCTCTGATGATAGTGATGATGAGCATTTTTTCATGTGTTTTGAACATTCGAATTTCTTCCTTGTCGAAATTTCTGTTCATATCTTCTCCCGATTTTTTTGATGGTCTTGTCTATTTTCTTCTTGTAAAGGTCTACCAGTACCTGATATATCCTGCATATTAAACCCTTATCAGATGGGTCACTTGATCACTTGACATCCCGTTATTCATCGATTTGCTCGACCGGGAGCCAGTAACATTTCTATTAGATCCTATCATGTGCCAATGTAGCCCAATGGCATCTGGTTGCTTCAGGAATACGAAGAGCCTCAAACCATTCGTTCAGGGCCTTGATGAAGAAGTCTGACCATCTTGTAGGTGGGCGGCCATGTGATCTTTTGACATGCCATGGGATCCAGTCGGTAATGGCTTTAGTCCAGCGGTTGTCTCCAAATTGCATTACATGTCCAGCCCATCTGATTTTCGTTGCCTTGACAAATGAGACAGCATCCCTGACTCTGGATTGCGCGGAGGTCAGAACTCCAGATTCCTTCTGTCACTTGAGTGAGGCATGATATTCCAAGCTTAGCTCTTTCGATTCCTCCTTGGGAGACCTGAATAGCATTCTCATCCTGCTTTTCGTAGGGCCCAGGTTTCTAAGGCGTATGTTAATGCAGGGAGAATGGTGGAGTCGAAGAGATGTGCCCAAAGCCAGAGGTAAAGAACTCATTTTAGCTATTTCTTTCTTAGACCTTTTAGCTACTTTATGGATTGTGGTCTGATATTGAGATCTTTAATCCATTTTTATCTGATGCATGGTATTAGACAGAGGTCCAAATTCATTTTTTTACCTGTAGCTAGCTTCCGAGTTTTCCCAGCACCACTTGTTGAAGAGCCTTTCCTTACTCCATTTCAGACTCTTTGCACCTTAATCAAAGATAAAATGATCATGTGTTTGAGGATGGGTGTCAGGACAGTCTATTCTATAGGTCCACGGGTCTGTTTTTATTCTAATACCAAACTGTTTTAATTACTACTGCTTTCTAGTACAGTTTGAAGTTGGGAAAGGTGATGCCTCCCACATTCTTTTTCCCAAGGATTGCTTTAGCTATCCATGGGGTTTATTATTCCATACGAATTTCAAGAGTGTCTGGTCAAGTTCTTTGAAGAATGTCATCGGTATCCTTATAGGGACCACATTGAATCTGCATGATAAAATTTTTTAATTGACTAAAATTTTGGGCCTGCGGTTTGTAAATTATTAGTATGATTTCTTTCATGAACTATCCCAGTACCACACCTACCACCCATGTGCCCACTTCTTTCCATCATTTTCCCAGGGTCCCTTACCTACCCTTAGCCCAAGCTTCCTGTTGTACTTAACTGTTTTTGTATCTTTATTTTCTGACTCTCCATAATATGCTTTCTTACAAATGCTCCAAATTCTAAAATAAAGTGTTTAATATTATTTTGGACCCAAAGAGAAATCATGTTTCAGTGTTTCTTCCTTACTCACCCTCTGCTTTCTGCTTCTGCAGGGTATTCACACACCAGGTCGATTTCCTCTTACCTTCCCAGCTTCAACATATGTAACTTTATCTGCCTTTCTTACTTTTGGATTTCCATAATTTACCATCAAACATAGCTGACAAAATCATCTTTCAAATGCATTGCCTACCCACATCAATTGCTTTTTCAATTTCTCCACAACCTGTTTTCTGCAAATAAAATTGAAACTATTCATGGACATTTATCTATATGTGACTATGGTTAACAAATTTTTAATCTCTTCTCTTCTACATACTGCTCTGTGTTGCCTAATATTTCTACATATTTAAAGTAAAATAACCAATCATGCTATTTTTAGTGAAACACATTTCTTAATGGTTTTAATAAATTACTATCAGTGAGATACTACAGGCATAAGGTGCTTGCTTTTCATTCAGTAGACCCAGGTTCAATCCACAGCAACACATTTGGTCTCTGGAATATCAGCTCTGATCCTTGAGCACAAACCAGAAGTTAGCTGTGAGCAGAGCTGATTTGGCTCAAAAATTAAAAAAAAAACCTTGCTAGAATGATAGTTCAGTGGGTAGGGCATTTGCCTTGCATTCAGTCAACCCGGGTTTGATCCTCAGCACCCCATATGGTCCCCGAGCACCACCAGGAGATAATTCCTGAGTATTACCAGGTATGACCCAAATCAAATAATTAATTTAAAAATTGAAAAAAATGATTGGTTCTAAATGCCAAAGTTTAAGATAAGCAATCGTTTTATTTAGAAAATTATTTCTGGGGCTGGAGTGATAGCACAGCAAGTAGAGCATTTGCTTTGCACATGGCCAACCCGGGTTCAATTCCTGCCATCCCATATGGTCCCCCGAGCACTGCCAGGAGTAATTCCTGAACGAAGAGCCAGGAATAACCGCTGAGTGTCACCAAGTGTGACCCAAAAAAGCAAAAAAAAAAACTATTTCTAATATTTATTGTTGTATAAAGACACTGGGAAAGTTCTATCACTGTCTTCCCATTGTTCATCGATTTGCTCGAGTGGGCACTAGTAACATCTCCATTAGTCCTGTCACAAGCAAATGCAACCCAAGGGCATCTACTTGCTCCAGGGACAGGAGGAGCCCGAAACCATTCTTCAGGTTATGGAACTGAGGTCCATAACAGTTACTAGTCGTTGGCATAAAAAGTAAATAAAAACACGGTAGCTTGCCAGGCTTTACCGTGTAGGTAGTATAGTCTCAGTAGAAGGCTCTCAACCCCAGCATTTACTGATGAAACTTAAAGGGGGAAGATCAGGTTTTATCTTGGATGGAGCTCTGAGGAACTATGGAGTCTGGATGTTGAGAATGACTAACTGCATGATGTGTGGTTTGCTCTGGCTTCTTGCTAGGCTTACTGGTATCAGTTAAAATATGTCTAGAACTGTTTACTATGTATAAATGTGAAAGAACTTGGGAAGAACCTTATGCTAAATTCAGTGCACCAAAGGGACCTGTGGGTCTAGCGTGGGTGGGTCTCTCTCTTCTGGGGCAACTGGCATGGAGGCGGAGGAAAGGGCAGGCAGGGCCCAAAACTCCACTCCAGAGTCCTGCCAGCATGGTCTCTCCCCCACTCGTGAGAGCAAACCCTTGGAGCAATGTTAGATTCGGCCAGGGATGGCCAAGCCCCTTAGCGGGAGGTCAGCTCCATGAGTTGCTTCCACATGGGGCCAACCAAGCAGCACAGCTTTGGGTCTGAAGAGGATGGGTCTGAATCTCTGCCGGGTTGCAAATGAGCTGAGTCTGGCGTGGGTGGGTCTCTCTCTTCCGTGGCAACTGGCATGGAGGTGGAGGAAAGGGCAGGGCCCAAAACTCCACTCAGAGTCTGGCCAGCATTGTCTCTCCCCGGCTCATGAGAGCAAACCCTTGGAGCAATGTTGGACTCAGCCAGGGGCTGGACGGGCCCTTAGCGGGAGGTCAGCTCCCTGTGTTGCTTCCACATGGGAAGTTTTATCAAAGCATATTATTTTATTTTGTTGTAAATTATTTCCAACTCAAAGTAAAAAGATTTCATAAAGCAAGAATTAAGATGTTACTGATAATTCTACCACAAACCATCTTTCATAAAAACCGTTTAACTATCATTTTCTGCCAAAGTACTTTTCCTTCATTTTCATCCTGTGCATGTTTTTTCTTTTTTTTATTTTCCAAATAAATACACTGCTTTGTGAATATTATTTATAGCTTTTTTTTATAGCCAACTTTTCTAGAAAAATATTTCAGCTTGCTTCCCAGCTGGTTAAATTTCTCTTACTAATTTTGAAAAGTATTATAAATTTGTTATTTTATTAAGTAAAGAAGTAAGCATCAATGAAATAACAAGATGCATTTAAGCTACAATAAGCATAATATTACCAAACTGTTTAATATATAATGCCATAGACTTAATTATCTAAGTGCAATTATATGCTATCTCTAAAAAGAATTGGTGATAATATACTTATATATATAATAATCAGAAAGATATGGAAAATTATTAATAACATGTAAATGCAAAGGCAATAAAAGCATAACCCAAGATCATATCATATTACCTTTTATTAAATTGTTTTCTTGACCTGTTAGTGAACTTGGAGTCTTTGTTTATAGTAGATACAAAAATTAATTGGATTTTCATTCAAATACACCACAGTATGGGTGGATTAAAGAACTGGAATGCATTTCTCCACAGTTCATATGCTAAAACTCCAAGACCATTGTGTTTAGCAATGTCAGTTTCTCTTGAGACTCCTCTCCTTTGCTTACAGATAATTGACTGACATAGTTTTGCTCTAATGAGCTTGTAGTCATCAGTCATATTGACTTTGTCTAAGAACTCCATCAGATTGATAAAAAGCCTCACTTTAACTGGGCCATCTTAAAGGTAGTTCCAAATACTGTTATATTTGAGGTACTAGAGATATAATTTCAAATTGTAAACTGATGGAGACAATTTAACCCAAACAAGTAAGAACATTACTAAAAGAGACCAGAACCACAGCTGCACCACTCGGCCCACGTGGAACAGCCCGTGGAGTTTTGGAGGGCAGTAAATGACTCAGCCCCTGGCCGAGTCCAACATAGCTCCTTGGATTAGCAGACACATGTGGGGTGGCCACGCTGGCCGGACTTGGAGCAGGGATTTGGTCTCCTGGTAGGCTTACTGGTATCAGTTATCCCCCATTCCTCCACCTCCATGTCAACGGGTGTGGCTATGGGCTTGCAGCCTCCACAACCAGCAGATCAGAGCCAGACAAGAGACAGACCAGAACCACAGCTGTGCCAGCACACAGCCTTGGAGCAGCCACGCAATAGACTTAGATAATAATGGAGGTTGGGACCATGTCCAACCCAGGATCTTTCTTTTCTTTTCCTTTTTTTCTTTTTTTGCTTTTTGGGTCACACCCGGCAATGGTCAGGGGTTACTCCTGCCTCTGCACTCAGGAATTACTCCGGCGGTGCTCAGGGGACCATATGGGATGCCAGAGATTGAACCCGGACCGGCTTGGGCCGGCTCCGTGCAAGGCAAACACCCTTCCCGCTGGGCTATCGCTCGGCCCCAATCCCAGTATCTTTCACATTTGTACACTGTAATGATCATTGTGGTTGCAACAAACTGGGGAATTTGATGGGGAACTGGGTATTACAATGTCACACTAGAGCTCACTATGGCATATACACATAAAGACTTAGATCATAAACCATTAATACCTGTAGGGCAAACCACATAGTGAGAGAGAGAGAGAGATAAGTTCAGAGACAGAGACAGAGAGAGCGAGAAAAGAAAGAAAAGGTGCCTGCTATAAGGACAGTTTGGGGTTTGGTGGGAGGGAGTGTGGGGACATTGGTGGTGGGAATGGGGCACTCGTGGAGGGCTGGATGCTGTAACACTGTATGAGAGAGACCCAATTATTAACATCCTTGTAATTTTATATCTCATGGTTATATAATAAAAATTAAAAGAATATCACTAAAATTGCAATGTCTCCTTTTTTCTGAGATTAGGAACTACCTTCTTCAGTATGATGCTATATCTACAAAATTTGCACATACATATTAGTCTTGAAATTGGAAGGCAAGGAAACATTAATTCTTTCCAGGACTTATATCCTTATGTAATAAATAATTTTACAATTTCTCTGATAATAAAATTAATTTGTTTTTTTTAATTTTCATTTTCAATTTTCCATTAATCACTTTCCACTATATCAATGTATCCAAGTGACACACAAATGGCTCAATATATATTATCTTCTTATCTTTCATAGCTGTGCTACCAAACATCAGACTAAGGAGAATACAGTCATAAAGGAGAACCAAGGTGAGTTCATGCTCGGTGTTGATGGATTTTCCTGACCATGTGGCGAAATAGAACTCAGGCTATACATGCTACATCTCCTGTTTGATATGAATGGCAGCTGTTAGCTTCACAGGAGCCAATAAACATAGGTTTGAATGAGATTTAATGCAGGTCCAGGAATACGTCTGAGAATAGTTTTAATTTAAATCAATGTTATTGATATAGTTTTCTGGGGTTGCACTATAAATAGTGGAAGAAGAAAGAGATTTATGGCTTTCCCAGCAACTTCTTCATAACCTGGGACAAATCCCTGGCAGTCTTAATAAGTCAATCATCAGAAAGCATCTGAGTTCCATTTCATTTGCATAGAATTGGGGAACTATGGGTCTCAGGCAAGGGCATGCTTTGTGCCTGTTCGGGAGATGTTAGGCTGAAAGGTGGAGTCCAGGCTCCGATGTTATCACAAGAAAGAATTGAGAGAATTCAAGGATAATACAGAGTGTAGATGAAAGCTAAAGGATTCTGAGACTGAAGAGCTACTACCAGGATTAAGACATTCTCATTGCCTGTGGCTGACCTGTTTTGATTGCTGGCATTGCATATGGTTCTTCCACCACTACCTGGTAAATAAGAAATTTTACTCAAGAAAAGTGCTCTGGGGCACAAGTTCCAAGCACAGGAGCTGAAAATGATCACCACAATAGTTTACCTGCAGTGACAAAGGAACCCTCATTCACTATTGGTGGGAATACCATCTGGTCAGCCTCGATGGGGAAACTATGGAAATTCTTCACTGAAGTCAGATGAGAACTCCTAAAGAATATGTAACACAATATAATATTTGAATTACTTTATTTAAAAATAGATAATAGTATAATTATGATGAAAATATTTATGTCTACTCATCCTAAAAATGTAAATACTGTAAAATAATCTCCAAACTCTATTATCTACATAATTAATAAAGTGTTATGCTTACTATTTTAATTTAGAGATATATGTATGTGAAAACCCAGCTAAGCCAAAGGTACTCATTATCTCTACTTGATATAATGTATATACCTAAGATAAAATGAAATCACAATTTTCCTGAAGGTTAAATGTAAATATTTTAACCAAATTATGATTTTAATCAGTGGAAAATTAAGTTACCGTAAACCTTGAAAAAATGCCAAAACAAAATTTATCCACGCATACACTCACACTTTCTGCAAAACTAAGGTTTTCGTCCAGGCACAGCTGGTGTTAGCATACTTCGCATATTTCTATCTAGGACTTCGCAGAGGCTGACTTGCCTAAAGTAAGCTGCTATTTTTGGCCAAATTGAGCAAACATCCATTCAATTTCATGGTGTTTCGATGCAAACCTTTTAGAAATGATGAAGTCAGGGAAACTTATCCCAAATCAACTACTGAATCCTGTTATAGTAGATTTGTTTGCATAATTTGGATATATGGTAACATACTTCAGAGCTGTAAAGCAAAGCAACATCAACTTCCATGCTGAAAGATACAGGAGTGGTTGAATTTGTTTGTTTGTTTGAATTTCTAAACTAGCTAAAGTGTTGATGATTAATCTGACAGAGTACCTCTTGGTTGTTTTGACTGAATAAAGAGGTTACAAAATGTTGAATCTGAAAACTTGTTTGTCTGTTTGTTCCTGGCTCTGCACTCAGGAATTACTCCAGACAGTAACTCAGGGGACCGTTGTGGGATGCTGGAGATCAAACCAGATGTATGATCATTCTAACCCTAAATCTAAAATTTTTAAAGAGTTAAAGGTCAATTGAAGTGTGATATTTAGAGAACTTATGTAGTCTTGGATCCTTGATGATTAATCTTGTTGAGATTTCATTCCTTTACTTCATGATCTGATCCACCTTTGTGACATATTAGTAGTAGACTTTATGAAGTAAAATCAGTTCATCAACTCTTCTACATTGACTCTCAAACTGAAGTTCTACACTGAGCAAACCAAATATATTTATGAAGTATGCTAGAGGGAAAACATATGTTGAGTGATTAACAAGTGTTATTATGAGGTGGGAGGACGTGCTCAATTTCTTGAAAGAGACACCAATAATAACAATAATGGGACTTTAGTTTGTTTGGGGGCCACATGCATTCATGCTCAGAGCTTATATGGTTCTATGCTCAGGGGATTACTCCTGGCAGGCCCAGGGGATAATATAAAGTACCAGGGGTTAGAAACAGTGTCAGCTGAGTACAAGGCAAGCACCTTTCCTCTGCACCATCTCTCTCACCTTATGATGTATTTCTGAATGCCCCAACACAGCCTGCCAAATCAAATATATTTTAAGAATAAATTGAGTAAAACTATTGCAAAACATTATAATGTGATTCAGACCAAGATAATCTGAATTTTAAGTACTGAAATTTATTCTATATAATCAAAAACTATATTTCTATGCTGTATAATTTAAGGCCAAAAATCTTTTGACAAGAGCAGATTCTTTTCTGTTTGTTGTGGGGACCACAAATGTTGATACTGGCATCATATGGTGCATCAACAATTGATCCCAGGTAATATGGTGTAAGGCAAGAACCCTGCCCACTATATTATCGCTCCAGTACCCTTAATAAGAGGAAATTCTAAGTACCAAACATACTGATATTCCTCAAACTATGTGTTTGAACATAGATTGCTCAATGATTGAGAATTTCTGCAATATGATGAATAAAAATTGAAGAGAATTTGTTCTGATGTATAAATATAAGTGTCATCTTCATTGGTTCAAATACAAAATAACTTCACTTTTTATGCACAGACTATTTAAACCGTTGGCACTCCTAAATTCTGTGGAATTTCCTAGAAGAATGAAATTTTAAAATTTTTGATCATTTAATTACCTTATGAAAATAAAAGCTATTCAGTAATATGTAATCAAGACTATGAACACCCAGACAGGGTAATTTTGAGAAATAGGCAAGCTTATTTATGGTAACAAGGACTCAGTTTCTCTGATCTGACTATTACCCTTGCTTCTTTTTTTTTTTTTGGTTAACGTAAATTTTCTTGTAATTGATTTACTATAAAAGTTTCAGAGTACAGCTTCACATCTCAATAACTATATTTTACATGGCACAAAAAAAATTCTTCACTGTTCACAAACATAAAAGTTGACCCTTCTACCAATCCTTCCATCTTCTTACTCCCTTCCCCTCTGGTAACCACAAACACGCCTTTGTTTTAATGATATGACTCTTGTGTTCTTTTGAATAGATTGGTCATTGAAAGATCAAACCATGAATAGAATCTTAGGATATTTAACTCTATTCTTTTTTTCAAGATAGGGAAGATGCATGCAGAACTCAGGGCAAAAAATTTAAAAAAGACAAAGATCAGGTATTAGAGTATCAATATTTTTAAATCAAAAGATTTAAAATAGTGTTAAGTTAAAGAAGGGGAAACTAACGTATTTAAGGACAGCATTATGAAAATGAACCAAATGATTGCTCAAGTGAAAATTTCTTTTTTAAAAATTATTTTCTTTGTTGACCTACCTTTGGTTCACAATATTATAGAATCTCAAAGACTTAGTTTCATTTGTCTATATGTAGGTCATCAGTGTTGGACTTTGTATTATCTATAATTTAATATATTCACTTTACTATACATTTTTATTTAAGAGGTGACATTGGGAGAGTGAAGGAGGGTTTGGGGCTCTTGGTAGTGAAGGGGTACTGAAATTCTGTACATCAGTATCATAAATTTTAACAGTATTATTATCATGTCACCAAAATGATAATTGAAATGGCTTATTAAAATAAATTAATTTAAAATAATTTAAGTATATAAAGATAATAGCTAGATCATTTTAATGCTCTAGATCATTTTAATGCTAAAGGATCAGAGGATTTCTGCTTTTTGCTTTCCACATGAGCTGAAGGTCTTGGAATTAATTTAGCTTCTGCTGACACTGTTGTCATATTTGATCCTGATTGGAATCCACAAAATGATCTTCAGGCTCAGGCCCGGGCTCATCAAATTGGGCAGAAAAAACAGGTGAATATTTATCATCTGGTTACAAAGGGATTGGTTAAAGAGGATATTCTTGAAAGGGCCAAAAGGAAAATGGTTTTAGATCATCTCGTGATTCAGAGTATATCACCACAGGGAAGACAGTGGTGCAGGGGCTCTGCCTCCTCCAGTTCCACTCCTTTCAATAAAGAATTATCAGCCATTCTGAAGTTTGGTTCTGAAGAACTTTTTAAGGAACCTGGAGAAGAAGAACAAGAGCCCCAGGAAGTGGACGTAGAGGAGATCTTGAAGAGACAGACACGAGGATGAACCTGACCCTTTAACTGTGGGAGATGAGCTGCTCCCTCAGTTCAAGATTGCCAACTTTTCAAATATGGATGAAGATGATATTGAGTTGGAACCAGAAATAAATTCAAAGAACTGGGAGGAAATCATTCAGAAAGATCAAAGAAGATTATTAGAAGAGGAGGGAGAGACAAAAGGAGCTTGAAGAAATCTACATGCTCCAAAAAATGAGAAACTGTGTAAAACAGGTGTTGCAGGTGTGGCTGCAGTGCCCGGCAGTATTGGCAGGTGGCAGACAGGAGACAGGCTTGTCTACACTCCCAGGGATCTGCCCCATGATTCCTGGATGGTTGATGGACTGACATAGAAAAAGACTGGGCCCCCTGGAATGAACCCAGAGCCACGGCATGGCACAAAAAAAATTCTTCACTGTTCACAAACATAAAAGTTGACCCTTCTACCAATCCTTCCATCTTCTTACTCCTTCCCCTCTGGTAACCACAAACACGCCTTTGTTTTAATGACATGACTCCTGTGTTCTTTTGAATAGATTGGTCATTGGCCTAGCAAGCTATCAGAGGTGTATTCAATATGCCAAAAACAGTAACAATAATGGACTTCATTTCCAATGAATGGAGAAGTTACTGGTGCCCGCTCGAGCAAATAAATGAACAATGGGAACACAAGAACCAAGCGATATAAAGACAATAGAATTTGCTCTCATTATGGGACACACTCATTGATTTAAAAAATGAATCTGGGAGGCAGAAGCACAGCAGCGAGTGCCGGAGCTGGCCAGGGAGCAGCCTCTAGTACTCTGACCGGTCAATGGGGCAGAAAGATTTCTGTGTGTGTGAGTGTGAGTGCCCTGCTGATGTTCTGGCTCAGGTAAAAGTGCCATTAAACAAAACCAGCAGGTCACCTGCCACGAAGCGCCTGCCCAGAGTGGGGGGGTGAAGATGGCAGCAATGTGACCACCAGTTGGCAGAGCTCCCATAGATCTCGGTGCTATGAAAAGTCTTTTGTCTGAATAGGGATTTTCAAGGCCAACTAAGTACCACCACGGAGGGTGGATATTGAGGTCCTGGAGTTGAACAGGTTCTTGGGTTCTCACAGTGGGGTGCAGGCAATTTGCTGCAGGCCAGAAAGCCCTGCCAATGATGTTTCCCTGCGCCGACCAACCTACACTGTCTGCAGCCTACTATGGAGGAAAACTTCCCTGAGTGCCAACTGTCTGGAGACTCAAGATGGGGCATGTGCCCCTGACCATGCCCTGATGTACTCGTGGCTCCAGCCCCAGAGAGTGCCCAAGTTCAAGAAAGACTCCAAACCTGCTCCATGAAAGGGCCAAAGTTGCTACTAGGGCCCAGGGGGTGCAAGGCACCAGCAGGTCAACTGGACTGGGAGGGCAAGTGCACCAACAGCCTGAGGGCACTCTCAGATGTTCTGATACCCCCAAATCTCACTGTTCCTCTGGCCAGACCCCAGCAGTTCAGGACCTAGTTTCCCAAGAAATTACACCAGCAAATATTAGGTATGTGGGATCCACATCCACAAACTGCCTCTGGCTCAGCCATAGAAGCTCACTTATGGCCCTGCTTCAGAGACTCGTAAATAAATCACAAAGGAGAACAGAAGTCAGTTAAGAAGCTCTTTCTGGGGGCAGAGTGATAGTATAGTGGGTAGAGCGATTTCCTTGCAATCAGCCTACCCAAATTCAATCCCTGACATTTCATATAGTCCCCGGAGCACAGCCAGAAGTAATCCCTAAGCATAGCTGAATGTGACCCAAAAAGAAAAAAAAAGAAAGAAAAGAAGAGGCTCTTTCAACATGATCCATGCTCTTAAGATAATCTCGAGATAGATGAACATGATGCAGAGTGGCCCCCAAGACTGAGTCATCTGAGTATCCCAGAGGGGCGTGGTTGAGTCCCTGAACCCACACAAACAGGGTTTGGGCAGTGAAAAAGCTCCATACTCCACATTTATTGCCATGCTCGCAATCAGCCTCACCCAGAAAGTAATCTATTGAAAAATTTAGTTGTGAAGGATTTGTGACTGAAGTTGGGGATGGGCTACCTCTCTCTATCTCCCTGCATTTCCTGCTGTCATAGCCATGCCCATTAAACACCCCTGGTGCCATGTAAGCCCTGTCACTGGCCATCATGCAGAAACTCATATAAATCTCAAGAACGTGATGCAGAGATGCTCCTGGACCCTGCTCAAGGCTGAGTTATCTGGGTATCCCAGAGGGAGGCCATGTGGGCCTACTAGCTACCCAAACAGAGCCCAAACAGCCAGAAATCTCCTCACCCATCTCCATCCGCCTTCTCCCCTCATCTTGCCTGTGCTTTGGAAGCCATGGCAGTCATGCACAGGCCCCAAAGACAACCATTTAAAAAATTTATCTCCATCTGTGTTACCTTGTAAAAACTTTTGAACTTCCTGAAGTATGCAGCCACAACAACACTGATAAATCAAGAGCAGCACACCAGATTGGATGGTATATGATGTAGAAGGCATCAAATCTTGATTAATAAAATATCAACACAGGTTTAATCTCTAAGGTCTTAGTATCTCACCATCTTAAAAAGGGCTTAATAGCTACATGGTGAGATACACAATCTTCAACTTTTTTCTGAGGAAACATTGTTTGATCATTTTATAGCATATTATAACAAGCAATATAAGATAAATTACTGAAGGTCTGCTATGGAGGTCCTCTTAAGGGGTGGGTAGAAAATTGGAGATTACAGTGGTGGGAAGGAAGGTACAATGATGGTGGGATTTCTCATGTTATATTAAATGTTGAAAGAAATCTCCATGAACGAATTTGTAAACAGGTATTTATATAAGGTGTAATGGGAAAATAAAATTTAAATAAATAAAATAAATCTGGGAAATAGTCACTAAATTATTCTTTTAATTCCAATAATAATGCATAATTTTGCAAGGAGATAAAGTAGAAATACTAAAGGCATTGGGTTTGAAGATCAAGATCCTTCGTGAGCTGTATTAGGATTCACCACCAGGATCTCACCATTCTACAAAGAGTGATCATTGATGTCAAAAGAGGGTTCGACAGGGTGATACCATCTCACCAAAACTCTTCAGTACCACCCTCGAGAACATCATGAGACAATTAGAATGGGAAGGAATGGGAGTGAAGATAGATGGTCGGCAGCTACACCACCTCCGCTTCGCTGATGACATCGTTCCTAATAACACCAAACATTAGCCCAAGCGGCACAAATGCTGGCTGACTTCGACCGAGAATGTGGAAAGGTAGGTCTACAGCTGAATCTGAAAAAACTATGTTCATGAGAAATGAACTAGTTCCAGAGGCCCCATTCACTCAATGGAACAAACATCTCTGAATGCAGCAGTTATGTGTACCTAGGAGAAGTCAACATGATGAGCGACCTAAAACCTGGACTGCGGGGGAGGAAGAGGCGGCATGGAATGCCTTCAAAGGCATCGAAGAAATAGCTAAAAGGACAAAGAACCTCCGCCTCGGGCATCTCTTCGCCTCACCGTTCTCCCTGCATTAACATATGCCTCAGAGACCTGGGCCCCTACGAAAGCAGGATGAGAATGCTATTCGGGTCTCCCAGAGAGGCATCGAAAGAGCTATGCTTGGAATATCACGTCTCACTCAAGTGAGAGAAGGAATCGGAGTTCTGACCTCCGTCGCTATTCCAGAGTCAGGGACGCTGTCTCGTTTGCCAAGGCATCGAAAATCAGATGGGCTGGACATGTAATGCGATTTGGAGACAACCGCTGGACTAGAGCCATTACCGACTGGATCCCACGGGATGTCAAAGATCAGGGGGGCCACCTACAAGATGGTCAGACTTCCTTGTTAAGACCCTGAAGGACGGTTTAAGGCTCTTCATATTCCTGAAACCAGATGCCATTGGGCTACATTGGCACATGATAGGGTCCAATGGAAATGTTACTGGAATGCAAACAAATGATGATACTGGATTCAAGTGATGAGGTAGAAGGCATATCATTTCACTATTTGGACATGACTTACAAAATCATTGCTACTACTATAATTAATATATACTTAATCTTATACCCTACCCCTCAAGATGTTACAGGTGTGGCTGCAATGCCTGGATGTGTCAGCAGGTGGCAGACAGGAGACAGGCTTGTCTACACCCCCTCATGGCTCTGCCCTGTGGGCCCTGGATGGTTGATGGTCTGACATAGAAAAAGACTGGCCCCCAGGGATGAACCCAGTGCCACGGCAGAGCCTGGCAAGCTACCCATGGTATATTCAATATGCCAAAACAGTCACAATAATGGACCTTATTCCCAACAAATGGAGTGTTACTGGTGCCGCTCGAGCAAATCGATGAACAACGGGAAGACAGGTGATACAGGTGAATCTTATAACAATAAGATTAACAATTATAACAATATGTCTAATCTATAACTAAACTATGTTCAACCTTCCAAAAACAAAGGTATATTTTCTCAGATTTGTTTATAGGGAATGATGAATCCCTTATAAATACATTTTTATGAATTAATATTAGAAATGTTGAGGAAAATGAGTATTTTATTAAAGTTTAAAAGTATGAATTTTGCAAAGTTAAAAAAAAATTTAAAAAAATTTAAAAAATTAAAAAAATAAATTGTATTTAAAAAATATTTTGTTCTAAATCTTAATTTATGTCATTGAGATGAAGATATATGCTATCCTTTGTTAGAATGTTTCTTTAGTTTGTTTTGTTTTTTGGGACACGTCGAGCAGCACTCAATGGTTACCACTGACTCTCCTTTCAGGAGTCACTCCAGTTGGTGCTTGGGAGTACCATAAGAGTTGGCAGGGATTGAACATTGATCAACATTGTTCACAGAAAATGCCCTACTATCACTTCAGCTCCTCATTAGAATATAGTAATTTCACTAAATAGCCCTGAGAAGCGGTTATTTAGTGTAGCGGTAGACAAGACAGGAGACAGGCTTGTCTACACCCCTCATGGCTCTGCCCTGTGGGCCCTGGATGGTTGATGGTCTGACATAGAAAAAAGACTGGGCCCCCAGGGATGAACCCAGTGCCACGGCAGAGCCTGGCAAGCTACCCATGGTATATACAATATGCCAAAACAGTCACAATAATGGACCTTATTCCCAACAAATGGAGTCGTTACTGGTGCCACTCGAGTAAATCGATGAACAGTGGGAAGACATGGTAAATAAGAATTAGAAAAATACAGAGCATATGTTTGACTTTTTAGCTTAGAAATTGAGAAAAATTGATTTGAAGTGTCATAATGTAATTTAGAGGAAATAGATATTAGCATTTATGGACAAGAGTTGAGAAAAATAAAATGAATTTCTAAATGGCAATATAGGATATTATATATTTCAGAAAAAACAGTTGGCAATAGCAGAACCAATGGGATGAATTATATAACTGCAATAAATTACAAAGGCTCAATAAATCATACAAATCTGATAAATTTCATTTGATAAATTGAATACATCATTTTTCCTTGCTTATAGCTCATTACAATATCTTTAAGTAAATGTAATTTGTAAATTTAATGCATTCCATATTATTCAACTGTTTCCACATGGAATTCAGAATTTTAAAAATCCTAACAGTCTTTCTTTAATGTAAGCTCTAATTTTGACATCACTTGATCACTTGATATCCCGTTATTTGTCAATTTGCTCGAGCAGATGACAATAACGTTTCCATTTGTCTCCATCATGGGCCAGTGTAGCCCAATGTCATCTGCTTGCTCCAGGAACACAAAGAGCCTCAAACCATTCATTCAGGGTCTTGACGAGGAAGTGTGACCACCTTTGTAGGTGAGCAGCCGCATGATCTTTTGACTTCCTGTAAGATCCATTAGTAACAGATCTAGCCAGCGGTCATCTTCAAGTCTCATTGAATGTCCAGCAATTCTGATTTTTGATACCTTGGCAAACGAGACAGCGTCATGACTCTGGATTGTTGATGGAGGTGGGAATTCCAGATTCCTTTTCTCACTTGAGTGAGGCTTGATATTCCAACCATAGCTCTTTCAATTCCTCTTTGGGAGACCCAAGTAGTGTTCTCATCCTGCTTTTTCAGGGCCAAAGTCTCTGAGCATATGTTAATTCAGGGAGAACGGTGGAGTCAAAGAGATGTGCCCAGAGCCAAGGTTCTTTGTCCTTTTAGCTATTTCTTCAATGCTCTTGAAGGCATTCCATGCCGCTCTCTTCCTCCTGTGCAGCTCAGGTTTTAGGTTATTCATCATGTTGAGTTCTCGACCTAGTTACACATAACTGCTGCATTCAGAGATGTTTGTTCCATTGAGAGTGAATGGGGCATCTGGAATTAGTTCGTTTTTCATGAGCATTATTTGTTGAGATTAAGCTATAGTCCTATCTTTCCACATTCTCGATCAAAGTCAGCCAGCATTTGTGTCACTTGACTAGTGTTTGGTGTTATCAGAACCATGTCATCAGCGAAGTGGAGGTGGTGGAGTTGCTGACCGTCTATATTCACTCCCATTCCTTCCCATTCTAATTGTGGCATGATGTTCTCGAGGGTGGCACTGGAGAGTTTTGGTGAAATAATATAACCCTGCCAAACCCCCTCTTTTGACATCAATGATCATTTCCTTGTAGAATGGAGAGATCCTGGTGGTAAATCCATAATACAGCTCACAAAGGATCTTGATATATTGAGTTTGGATGCCCTGTTTGGCTAGGGTTTCAATGACCACTTTCAGTCTCAACAATAAAAGGATTTCTTTAAATCAATGAACATTAGGCAGAGCAGCATCTTGAACTCCCTAAAAACCTCAAACCTCAATGAGCTTGGTTACTGTGTGGATATGGTCAATTGTGCTGAATCCTTTTCGGAAGCCAGCTTGCTCACATGGTTGTCCTTCATCTAATGTTCTGCCAATCCTCTCTCTCTCTCTCTCTCTCTCTCTCTCTCTCTCTCTCTCTCTCTCTCTCTCTCTCTTTTTTTTTTTTTTTTGCTTTTTGGGTCACGCCCGGCAATGCTCAGGGGTTTCTCCTGGCTCTGCACTCAGAATTACTCCTGGCGGTGCTCGGGGGTGCGGCGTGCAAGGCAATCTCGCCCCTACCCGCTGGGCTACTCGCTCCGGCCTTCTCTCTCTCTCTCTCTCTCTCTCTCTCTCTCTCTCTCTCTCTTCTCTCGCTCTAGCTGCTCCCATGCCAGCTCCTTTTCTCTCTCCTCCAAGATCAGGTAGGGCAGCATGGCCAGGTATAGGACCCAGTACAGATAAGCCGCACAAGGCCAGACAAGCACAGATACAGATATAGGCCAGACTCAGTGGCCCAGTTTATGGTAGAGCTTAGATACCCAGGATAGCTCAGGTTCTGGCAGGGCACGGATGCCCAGGTAATGGCAAGGTACTCAGCACAAGCCTCTCACCCACATGCACATGGTCATGACTGGAGACTAAGGAAGGCTGGGCAGGACAACAGGGACCTCTGGGGTACAGTTGGGAGGCCCAGTGGCAGGTACAGAGCACAGAGACCTTGGTACAAGCATGTGGCTTTGGTCAGAGGCTGGGAGAGCATACACAGGACAGAGAAGAGCAGCACAGGAAGAGTAGCAGAGTGGGCCATCGTTCAAGGGATGTGAATAGAGTGCATGGGACAGGATCAGGAATTCGTTCACAGGTAACAGAGAGGCCTAGACCTTTGGGGAGGAACCTGGAATCTGTGCAATAAACTAACTTGCAATCTTCTGGGTTTTGTATGCAAATCTTTGATACAATCTCAAGAACCCACTAGCACAAGAAAGTCCACTTTCTAGTTAATATTTTTATTTCCTTCACATTTATGATGGTCATTTTTATCACTGCACAGGACTTTGAATAATTGTTTATATTTAATATATTTGGGGTGCACGTCTCGTTTCATAAGACAGTAGAGCAGCACTTGGACAAGTGCAAGTTAAAAGCTCCATTAACCTCCTGGAAAACCCTGGACTTCTAAGATACGGTTGCGGGGTCTTCCGATTCTGTGGTCCTCAGGAGGGCTGTGAAGGTTTGTTGGGAACCCAGGCAGAACTGCTCAGCTGCCACCGTTACAGACAGCGAACGATGCTCGGGCAGATTTAACTTCTAGTGGCACTTCAGGGGAGAAGACAGGGCTAAGGGCTCACCGTGCATGGCCCGAATCGAGCCCCAGCACTGGATCACGGGGCCCCGAGCACTGCCGGGAGTGTGAACCCCGAACCATACTGCTGGGTGCCGGCGCTCCCCCGGCATCTTCCTAAGGAAAGCTGGTGTCTGGGACAGAATGGGAACCCGGACACGGTGATGCTCCCTGATGAAGTAAATGCACAAGTTGGGAGCCAGACTTCCAGCTAATCCTAAGGGATTCCACCTTGGCTAGCGCTCGGGGACCGATGCTCAGGACCAAACCGGTTGGGTGGCCTCTTCTGGGAGTTGCATGTAGATTTTAATATCTGAAAGGCGCTCAGCCTTGATCTGGGCGGGGCCTCTGGGTGATGCTGGGCAGGTCTTTGAAGGAGTTAATTGGGAAAGAACAAAGCGTCCCCAGGACTTAAGAGCCTGCTCTTAAGAAACTCTTGCAGGGATTTCTCAAGTGAGTTTTTCCTTGACCTAAGTAGGCTCTTCTTTTTTTTTTAAACTTCTTTTCTCAAAATTTGTATATGGTTAGGAAAGGGGCAGAAATGAAAAAAAAAATAATTAATATATTAATATAATATAACGTGTTTAAATTTTTTGTCAAGTTAATAAAATTTCATATTTTTGCTAATATCTGTGCTGTCTACTTAATGGTGAATGGGAAAATCAATTTTATGAAGTTATTTAGGATAGGTAAAGAAAATTACTATCACTGAGAAAAATATAAGCTTGAATTTATTTTTAATTATTTTTTAAATTTCAATGTTAAATCTTTTTATTTCAAACTAATTTCTGTAAAATAATTTCAATTATATCTAAAGAATAAGGTCCCATCTCTGGGTTAATAGTTTTCTTCCACATTTTTTTTTTCTCAGTATCTGTAATAAAACTACCAAAATTTTCTTTAAAGTATTGTAGGTTTTCAGGAGGCACAAATAATACGAGGGGCCGGAGAGATAGCACAGTGGTAGGGCATTTGCCTTGCATGCAACCAACCGGGGTTTGATTCCCGGCATCCCATATGGTCTGCCGAGCACTTCCAGGAGTAATTCCTGAGTGTGGAGCCAGGAATAACCCCGAGCATTGCCAGGTGTGACCCAAAAAGCAAAAAAAAAAAAAAACATATCCCTATATAGTATAAGCATAAAGATGCAACCAAGTAAGAAATTAGAGAAAGAAAAAGTCTTATTTTCTCATCTGTTATTTTTTATATTTTTGAGGCACGTTACTTTATGAATAAAACTATCTTTTGAGAAGGTCTTTCTTTATTCTTTCCTGTTTGTCACAACATGAAGGGAGAGATGGCGAAGGGTCTATTTCGAGAGAAATGGAAATCTCATCTTCTGGATATGTATATGCTATGCAATATTTTATTTGTTCATGTTCAATGTAGGAGAAATTAGAGCAAAGTTACACAATCTGCAAACTTGAGTCTTTAATGTTGCTTGGCTCTCTAGAGCAGCTAATCTACACTCAATCTACACTGAAAAACTACCTTCTAGTTCTGAGAAAGCACCGATGGGAAAGAAACGATTGTAATATTTGAGATTAGTTAAAATAATTTTCTTCATTTTGTAAGATTTTGGAATAGGCAGAATGAGCTTGGTTGTGTTTTCCTAGAAACTGAACTTTTTATTAGCTGCTGTTGAATCAGGAGTGGTGGTGGCCAGTTGTGTGGGTCCCCAGTTCACAGGTTGCCAGGTTTTTAGGAATGAAAATGATGTTCAGACTCAGAAAGATAGAAAAGATTATTGGAAAGTAGAATAGGAAAAAAGAAACTCCCCAGAGGAAGAGAAATTTAGCATAAGACTGATTTAAGTATGACTTCTTTTGCTAGGGTTCTGGAAGAAATCCTGTCTTTTGTTTCTTATCAAGCTATTATGAAGCATCAGTGAATTCCCATTTGTTTCCCATAGACATCTTGTTAATTTAGGGCCTGTTTGTATTGCTAAGATAAGATTAACATCTTGCATCCCCAGTTAGACTGTAGGTCAATATGTTTATTTAAGACCTTTTGGTTACATATTTGACCATTATCCTAGGCTCAGGCTGTTATCTCAGGCTGTTTCTGTTGTAATTTAAAGCCCTGAAAAAAGTGGGCTCCCAGTCCTAAGGAGATCCCCAGGCCATTGTAGAAATGTTTAGAATGTAGGCTGGCAGCAACTAAATCTGAGTCACTCTGGAGCAGTTGGAGAGGGGGATCTGTGGCTCTCTTTCACTCCTAGAGAAATACTAATAGTGCCCAGAGATCCTGAAAATCTGCACTAAGGCAATTGTAAATGAAATAGACATTCCAGCTATCGTTTTTCCTACTTGAACATTGCCATTTTAAATTTCATTAATATTAATTTTTTCTGATCACCTCTATTCTGAATTTCTTTTTTTGTTTGTTTACTGAGATAACACTGGTTTACAAGAGCATAAATATATACATATGTGTTTGTAACCACGACATCCATTACAACAACCAAATACTCACTACCGTCCATAAAGTAGTGACAAGACTCCCAAGAGGGGTGCGAGCTCACAAAGAGAGCCCAAAGAGAGAGAGAGAGAGAGAGAGAGAGAGAGAGAGAGAGAGAGAGAGGAAGCAGGCTAGTTTTATACCCTGCAACTCAGACCTCCCTCCCACTATTATGGAAAGCAGGGATGGTCAAATGCCCTCAGGTAATTTCTCCCAGCACCTCACCTAGGCCCTTTTATATGCTAATGTCTCGAGCCAAGATCTGCCTGGAAAAACCTTTATAAGGTAGAGAAGGGGGGTTTCCAAGATGGCTTGTCTCTATACCACTAGTACCAGTTAAATATTTCTCCAAGCCTTCACAAGTCCTCGTCTACTTCCACGGTAGTTTTGTATTTTAGTTTCCTTTGAGTTATCAGGGAGCCATGCTTGCATGTTTGGAGGCAAACAGCATTTCTCTCTGGTCTAATTACTTAGGGATCCAATGTGGCCAGACAAATATGCTGGTAAGATCTAGCTAGTCCCATGATGATTGTGGTAGCATAAGAATATTTATACCAGCTAGTACAGATACTAGGGGGCAAACGCCGGCAAAGCCTCACTCCTCATCTCATCTCCTAGAAGTGGCACGTGCAGCTTTCACGCCCTGCCACACCACTGCCGCATGCCATTGTGGTATTAGGATGCAGCCCTGTCCCTTTCCTTCTGTTTCTGATTTTTTCCCCTAATATCCTAAGTGCCAGAAACGAGCAGAGCATGCCAGCCTACACAGCAGACAGTCTGGGCCACAGCAGTGCTCACGTGAATGGTGCTGTCTCCTCAGTTCTTCTCTCCCAGGACTGCCTCCAGGTCACTCTCGAGCCTCTCCCTCTCCTGCTGCAAGTCACAGAGTTCCTGGGTGACCTTCTTGATGTTCTGGCACAGCTTCTGGTTCTCTGTGTTCGTGCTGAGGTTGTCCAATTGCAGCTGGGTCAGGAGAGCTGCCTTCTCCAATAGCTCTGCTTCATAATCTTCGCAGCTCTGGAGCTTCTTGGAGAAGCTCCAGTACCCATTAAATATCCAAAAGTAGGGGCTGGAGGCGATAGCCCAGCGGGTAGGGCGTTTGCCTTGCACGCCGCTGGCCTGTGCCGGCCTGGGTTCGATCCCCGGCATCCCATATGGTCCCCCGAGCACCGCCAGGAGTAATTCCTGAGTGCATAGCCAGGAGTAACCCCTGAGCATCGCCGGGTGTGACCCAAAAAGCAAAAAAAAAAAAAAAAAAATCCAAAAGTAATAATCCTTTCTTTGGGAGGGTAGTGTCAACAAAGATCACAAATCAGCTTTTAGGTGTAGATGTAGTGTCGGGGAGCACCCCTGGGGGTCCCCAACAGTGCCGGGAAGTGAGTTCCCTTCTACCTCCGAGCCGGCGGGGAATGGATGAAGACTCAGGAATCCGATGCAGTTTTAAAAGGGCTTTACTTCACAGGTTCCAATATACAATCCAAGAGCAGGGAAAACCTCCAGACTCTGGGTTCCCAGCTAGGCCCCAGCCAGGCGTAGGCCAAGATGGCTGCCACCACGTGTTGAGGCCCAACAGAGAATGGAGAGGACGGAGAAGCAAAACACCAAGGGAAGCCGAGAAATGGCAAAGGGGAAAAAAGAGAGAACTTCTTTCGTCTTGCAGCTTATTTTATAGCTAGAAATCCACCCAAACTCCCCAGCCCAGCCCATTTTGGACTGGGCTATCTAGAGATGAAAACAGGAAAACAGCTCCATAGAGCGTAGTAAATTCAGGAGACCATCTGGTTGTTTACAAGGACCCAGAGCTAATTACAAGGACCTAGCAGAGCTGGGAGAAGCTATAAGCTAAATGTAACTTCCCCTGGCCGGAAGGATCAAATGCCCTCAGGTAATTTCTCCCAGCACCTCACCTAAAATCTTAAGCCAAGATCTGCCTGGAATTTCCTTTATAAGGTAGAGAAGGGGTTTCTGAGATGGCATGTCTCTGTACCAAAGACTAATACTAATGCCAGTTAAATATTTCTCCAAGCCTTCACAAGAGTCTCTTCTACTTCATGGTAGTTTTGTATTTTAGTTGCCTTTGAGTTATCAGGAAGTCATGCTTGCTTGCTTGGAGGCAAACAGCATTTCTCTCTGGTCTAATTACTTAGAGATCCAATGTGGCCATGCAAATATGCTGGTAAGATCTAGCTAGTCCCACGATGATTGTGGTAGCATGAGAGAATATTTATACCAGCCAGTACAGAATACATGGTCAGATAAGACTGCCACATTCAGACTATCCCCCTATCTATGAAGTGACCTGCAGGAGGCAATCCAGGGCAGATGCAGAGGCCTAGGCTTTTAGGTGTCCTGCAACAATGTAGGGTGATGTCATACTTGTTTCAAGTCTAAACAAATGATTATGCCAGGGACTCTTCCCTTTCTCCGAGATTATCTCTTATGTCAAAATTCTGGAGGGAGAAAGAGGACTGGTATAAAGAAATACATATTGGGCGGAGTGTTTGTCCAGCGGGGAAGGCATTTGCCTTACATGCAGCCAACAGGGGTTCCATCCCCGGCATCTCATATGGTCCGTTGAGTATGGGGACCATAATTTCTGAGTGTAGAGCCAGGAGTAACCCCTGAGCATCACCATGTATGACCCAGAAAGCAAAGAGAGAGAGAGAGAGAGAGAGAGAGAGAGAGAGAGAGAGAGAGAGAGAGAGATATACATCTTAATGGATGTATATTCATGGGGAAAAACACATCATAATTTCATGGGCTCCCTGCAATCTAGATGGTACCCACAAGGTCCTTATTTATATTCTGCACCAAGGTGATCCTGAGTACCTTGCACTCTGTATAATGAAAGGGTCATGGACACCTGCTTAACGGCAAGCTAGTATGTTTCCTCCTTAATCTTAAAGGTAGTCTCAATGTAGCCGGGATGGTAGTCTCCTAGTAAATTCTAACTGTCCCATGCTGGGATCAGAGGGTATTAAGGAAATTGTCTCCAGTCTAGATAGCATTGATATCATAGTGGAGATTATTTCAGAAGTTACTAATTCAGGGTCTAATGACTCCTGTACCTGCCACACTCTCCATCAGTGTTTACACAGAAGAGAGATATCATTAGCATGAACCCTGGCTTAAGGACATGTAAATAGCTTAAACTGTAAGTAGATTAAACAGCAGAGATCCCAAGCTAGCTAAGTCCAGTCATTTAACAGACAGTCAGGAGTAATTAGAATAATAAAAATTCCAGGCATTTGTCAATAATAAAGCGTTTTAACATTTAATTCTATTTCTGGTGACTTTTATAAAATGAATTAACTCCTTGACCTTGGAACCATCTATTACTCTCTGTTAATCAGGTGTGTTACTTACCATTCTGTTGCTCATATATCTGAAACTGAAAAATGCTCTGCTTCTTTATGACAGCCAGTGTATGAGATGTCAATCTAAACTATATAACTTTAGTTTGACATATTCCATCATCCACTGCAAAAGGATTTAAAGAAATTAGCAAAACTATGATCCAAAAAATAAAGTATGCTTAATGAAACTCTCTATGATTACCTGTACTGGGTCAAATTATACTCTATCTTCAATATCTTTCAAATAATTGGTAACTTTTTGGGTCCTTATTACTACATGGTGAGGTTTCTAGACGCTATATGGAGCTTATATGTAATGCTTTACCTTCTTTAAAAGTACTCAATAAAGCTTTTGCAACTAATACACTATGCTTGGGAAAACTTTTAGACTTAACAGATATTTTAATGTTTATTATTGTCTCCCCAAATTTTGACAATATATTTTTTGACTGAAATAAGAACAGATTTTCTTCTGCTTAGGCCATCAGAAAGATTTTACAGATGAAATAAAGTACCCAAATTTATTCTTTGCCTTGGTTCACATTTTCCTTTAAAACTGAAAACAGTACCGTAGCCTAACTTGAAATTACTCTGAGAATACAAAGATTGATTTATTTGAAAGACAAAAAGCAATTAGTCACATTCATTTCTCTTCTTTCAAAGAAATCACAGATTTTGAAAAAAATTTTAAATAATACTAGTCATAGTAAACTTTTATAAAAGTGGAAATGTTATTTATTGTAATATGAGTAAATTCTTTAATGAACTCTACACATTAGCTATATTACCAAAAAATATCATCCTTCTCTATAATCTTAAAACATTCCTTTTATAATCTATTAAAATTATCTGCCTAAAAATTTCTAACTTATTTTGTGGGTATGTTTACTCTAATGTGTTTATCCTTCTTGCCTCAGAAGAACCCAGAGAAACCCCCCCACACCTTGCTGACAGCGATCTTCACCATCCACACTCCACAGCTCCTAAGATCTCCACCCTACCTAGAGATTAAGCCAGTCTCCAGCCCAGCTTGTCAGAAACCCAGCCTACAAGGACCCACCCTCAGAGACCCGCCCTTCAGAGGAGAGTATTTCAAGCCCAGGGAATGCTTGAGCCACAGAGGAAATACACCCAGCAGAGCAGATACCAACTTTCCCGTTGAACCCCCTGCATTCCACGGACCACGAGAGCGGCTTCTGACCTAAGTCCACCATCCCGATAGAGCCTCAGAAGAACCCAGAGAAACCCCCACACCTTGCTGAGAGCGATCTTCACCATCCATACTCCGGAGCTCCTAAAATCTCCACCCTAGAGGTTAATCCAGTCTCCAGCTTGTCAGAAACCTAGCCTACAAGGACCCACCCTGCAGAGACCCACCCTTCAGAGGAGAGTATTTCAAGCCCATGAATGCTTGAGCCACAGATGCAATACACCCGACAGAGCAGATACCAGCTTACCCCGTTGCGCACCACTCGTGATTTACCTCCAAATTACCATAAATATTCTACCCATCCCTCTGAGAGAGACCCACAAGGTAATGAGAGTATAGCGCCTGTACAGCAGAGCCTGGCAAGCTGTCCAATGAGTGTTCGATATTCCAAAACCAGTAGCAAAAATGTTTATTTTCTTGACCCCGAAAGAGCACTTAATACGGCAACAGTAAGAAAGGCTAACAAGCAGTGCCTGATAAAATTTCACGGCCAACCTAGGCTGCCAAAACGAAGAAGGACTAAAATGACTGTCTGTACTTTCAATGCACATACGCTGGCGTCGGAATCATATATCAAGGATCTGATGGTGCAAGTGCAAAAGATCAAGTATGACATCATTGGTCTGACTGAGACGAGGAGGCGTCAGTCGCATCATGCTGTATTTGACACCAGAGAAGAATTGCTCCTTAGAACATGCGGCGAAAGAGGCATCGGTGGCTTTGGTGTCCTTGTCAACATGAACATGGCCTTCAACATTGATTCATTTGAATGCCTAACAAGCCGGATAGGACGATTACACTTGAAGAAATGTGGCCCACTGCCAGAAATTTCTATCTTCATTGTCTATGCACCAACATCCACACACAAGGAAGATGAAATTGAGAAATTCTACATGGAACTGGAGGAGTTCTATAAAAAGATCACACCTTCTACAAGATCATAGTTGGTGATTTTAATGCCAAGATAGGACCGAGAAGATCGGCTGAAGAACTCCACATCGGGACCCATGGCCTAGAATGGAACGAGCAGGGTGAGAGACTGTCTGATTTCATCATGTTCACCAAGACTATTCGTGGTAACTCAGTTCCAGAAGGCTAAATTGAAACGTTGGACATGGTCAGACTTCCTTGTCAAGACCCTGAAGCAACAGTTTGAGGTTCTTCATATTCCTGAATCAACCAGATGCCATTGGGCTACATTGGCACCTGATAGGGTCCAATGGAGATGTTACTGGCGCTCGCTCGAGTAAATCAATAAATAACAGGATTCAAGTGATCAAGTGATCAAGTTTATTCTAATATTATTTAGTGAATAATAGTGAAAAAGCATTGTATTACTTTATGTAAAAATCCACAGGTATAAATGAAATAATGGAAAACAGCATTTATTGTTACAATTTCTAACTTTCAGACTTTTTTTGTCCACTTAGGTCCTATAGGAGACCAATAGGCTCATGTTTCTGCCAAATATCATTTTCTACAGAACTCCTAGTCTAGAATTCCTAAACTCCTTTTCTTCTTACACTTCCATAAAAACTTACATTTTTTGTAGTAAACAAACTTTTTTAATTCATAAAGTTAACAAAACCAACACAATGGCATTGTGATACAATTCATTGTACAAGGCGGAGTGATCATTCATAAACTCTTTAAAGTTGAGTATGTTTATTTTAGTAGTAGTTCCTTGAGACAATTTTCTTACACTAAACTGATAATTACAGCATTACATGACTCCCATAATAATCAGTATTTTTAGTTTTTTTAATCTATTACCATTTCCATTCTTCTGGTTCACTAAATTCAATTTTTACAGTGCTTAGACTCAAACTCAGTTTTTCACACATGAAGAATTTTCAAAAAGGTACTTCAAAATACTAAACAAATATCAACATAACCATAATCATAGTATTACCAGTACAATCATCTCCTTATCCCAAAATTGTCACTTATTATTTGGCAATAATAATCACTTGCCAAATAATTATCACTGTAAGTGGTAATCACTTGATCACTTAACATCCATAATTCATCAATTTGCTCGGACACCAGTAACATTTCCATTTGACCTATCACATGCCAGTGTAGCCCAATGACATCTGGTTGCTTCAGGAATAGGAAGAGCCTCAAACCGTTCATTCAGGGCCTTGACAAAGAAGTCTGACCATCTTGTAGGTGGGCAGCCAAGTGATCTTTTGACATCCCGTGAGATCCAGTCGGTAGCAGCTCTAGTCCAATGATCGTCTCCAAATAACATTACATGTCCAGTCCATGTGATTTTCGATGCCTTGGCAAATGAGACAGTATCCTGACTCTGGAATAGCAACGGAGGTCTGAACTCCGGATTCCTTCTTTCACTTAAGTGAGGAGTGATATTGCAAGCACAGCTCTTTCGATTCCTCTCTGGGAGACCCGAAAGCATTCTCATCCTGCTTTCATAGGGCCCAGGTCTCTGAGGCGTATGTTAATGCAGGGAAAACGGAAGAGCCAAAGAGATGTGCCCGCAGCTGAGGGTTCTTTGTCTTTTTTGCTATTTCTCCGATGCTTTTGAAGGCATTCTATGCTGCTCTCTTCCTCTTGCACAGCTCAGGTTTTAGGTCATTCATCATGTTGACTTCTCAACCTAGGTACACATAACTGCTGCATTCAGAGATGTTTGTTCCATTGAGAATGAATGGGGCCTATGGAACTAGTTCATTTTCATGAACATAGTTTTTTTTGAGATTCAGCCTTAGACCTATATTTCCACATTCTCGGTCAAAGTCAGCCAGCATTTTGTGCCTCTTGGCTAATGTTTGGTGTTATTAGAATGATGTCATCAGCGAAGCGGAGGTGGTGTAGTTGCTGACAGTCTATCTTCAATTCCATTCCTTCCCATTCTAATCATCGCATGATGTTCTTGAGGGTGGCGCTGAATAGTTTTGGTGAAATGGTACCCTAATATTTGGCATAATCATATCAATTTATTTTTTAATTTTGCTTTTTGGGTCACACCCGGCATTGCTCATGGGTTACCACTGACTCTGTACTCAGGAATAGCTCCTTTAGTGCTCCCGGAACCATATGAGATTCTGGGGATTGAACCTGGGTTGGCAACACACAAGGCAAATGCCCTACCTGCTGTGCTATCGCTGTGACCCAGTCATATCATTATTAAGCAAGCCGTTAATACCAAATCAGTATTTCAATGGTGGATACTATTAGATAGATAGAAGAGGAAATTTGTTTCATGGTGCTTAAGCAGTAAAAGACAAACAGTAAGGAATATTATTTCATGCAACTTTACCAATTGTAGTAGCTGGTTAGTCACATTATTAGTTTAGATCAGATTTTAATGTTTAGCCATATGACATTTGACAAATTATTTAGCCTCTCTAAGTTTCTTCATTAAAAAAACAGAAGTTGTTAGAGCATCTAATGAGCATTTTTCTATATATTAGTTAAGACATTTACCAGCAGAACTTGGTGCAGGAAATGATGCAACTCTGGATGGTGTTCAGGAAGTTTTGCATTACAAGAACACTAATTCTGTTTTTACCCCTGGGACCATCATCCAGGCGCCAGCATTTATATTTTAAAGGCATAAACATGATAAAATGTTCCTAATTAGCTCAAAAGAAATTAAGAGCTGAGTTCAAAATAAAAAATTTAAAAAGCTGCTATCCACTTTGGGTACTGACATTCGCCCTTATCTTGTCTTCTCTTTAGAGACTATGACAAGGGACAGCGTGAACCCTTATTCAGAAATCTTTGAGTACATTTGTAAATATGATAGAGTACACTCAGGGGACTAAGCCAGGAAAGAATTTATTGAGCACTTTGGCAAGCACCAGTCATAAGCATGGTTTTCTGAAATGTGCTTTCCTGTTCTTATTTTCCGATAACACCACTTCTTGTGCTTACTCTGAAGACACAAGTCTGCCATCCTCCAAGCTGTCAATAAACTTTTTTTTGGTTCATCACCATTATTGTGTTTCTTGACTGATTGGCCCTTCCAATAGCAGTGGAACTGAGACTTCAAGTATATAATTTGAAGGGTCATCCAGGAGTGCAGTTCACTTTGGCTATGCCAGCTTTGACTTGGAAGCTTGTGGGTAAATCCAGCAGCCAACAGAGTTGTTCTTGCACTGTATACTGTGGCCTCTTTTTCCTAAAGTCGACAGTCTCTTATGACACTCCCAATGTTAATAGCTCTGGGTTAGCAATTGCCCATGTCTCTGGTCATTTCTGCTTCTCTGAGTGGGAAAAGTCACATCTGAGTGCACTCTCAAAACTTCCTTCCCACCTCTTAGGGTTCCCTTTCTCCATGGCACATGGAACAATCTGCAAATAATTTCTTGAAGTGGAATGGTTTTAGCTGGAAACTGTGAATCAATTCATTTCTCTCTCTGTGGCCATCTGTGCCTATTATTTCTCTAATCAAAAGGCATGCTGGGAAAGGAAATTTTGATCTCTGAGTGCCTCACCACCTTATGAGAACTCTGAACTTTGAAAGTTGGTTCGAATCTGAAGTAATAATCAGTGCATTTGGGTTAACTGGTTTAACTGGTTAGCAAACAGGACTAAATGAGTTATTATTGGCGAGACCCTGGCAATGGGATTCTGGAACCAAGCTACTAATGTAATAAAAGGAGGAATCTCTTAGTGTTCTAAAATCTTTTGCCATTTGCACAATTATGTACATAGGAGTTTATGGGAAAACACTGTGACAAATACTCCAGAGTCCAGATTTCTCAGTTAATTGGGAATAAAAATTATAGAGCTAATGGACTAAATAGATGGGTAGTGGGTAAGTATATGCCTTGCATGTGACTGGTCATTCAATCCCTGGCTACTAGTATGGTCCTCTGCGTCCTACTAGGAGTGATCACTGAGCACAGAGCCAAGAGTAAGCCTTGAGCACCGCTGATTGTGGCTCAAAACAAACAAAAATGAAAACTTCAGATTCTGTTAATCTGACAAATATTTTGTTTAAGGACAAACAGCACAGAATATTGTGAGGATAACAAATTGAAGTAAGGGATAGGGTCTCAAATTCTGTATGGAGGCGAAGATGAAGTAGATAAAAAGTCTTTATGAGATGGGGAAAAATTAAAGTAATAAAGATTGATGTTTTCTACAAGAGATTGAATGAGGAGGCCGGAGTGATAGCCTAGCGGGTAGGGTGTTTGCCTTGCACGTGGCGGCCCATGCCAGCCAGCGTTCAATCCCGGCATCCCATATGGTCCCCCGAGCACAGCTAGGAGTAATTCCTGAGTGCAGAGCCAGGAGAAACCCTTGACCCAAAAAAGCAAAAAAAAAAAAAAGAGAGAGAGATTGAATGAGTTATTGAAAATTAATATAAAAGAAATTTTTAAACTTGATTATTTTCTAGATTTGAAAACTTTTTCCTTTGTAAGAGGTAACTTGTACCAACATAATTTGGTACATCTTACTGTGGCTACAGTAATACATTTGCTTCTGTCATTCATATATTTCTCTCGTTTGTCAGATTTTAGTTAAAAATATTTTTAAGGAAATGTGCTTTTTTACATAAATCCAGGAATACTTTTTTTTTTATAATCTAGAATTTGATTTACATGGGTCTTTTTTTTTCTTTCCTTAATTTTTTTTCTTTTTAAGTCATACCCAGCAATGCTCAGGGGTTTATCCTGGTTCTGTTTTGAGGAATTACTCCTGGTGGTGCTTGGGAGACCATATGGTATGTGGGAGATCAAACCTAGGTCAGCTGCATGCAAGGCTCTACTAGTATACTATCCGCTCTGTGCGTGGATCTTTGTTGCTTTGTGCGTGGGAAGAAGGTACACCCAGAGGTGCTTGTGGGTCTTTGTTGCGGAGGAAGGCACAGCCAGAGGTGCTCTGTGGGTCTTTGTTGTGGAGGAAGGCACACCCAGAGGTGCTCTGTGAGTCTTTGTTGTGGAAAAAGGCACACCCAGAGGTGCTCTGTGGGTCTTTGTTGCGGAGGAAGGCACACCCACAGGTGCTCTGTGCTTGAGGGGTCACTCCTTGCAGTACTCAGGGGATCGAATATATGTGGTGCCAGAGACTAAACTAAAGTCAGATGCATGCAAAGCAAGCAATTTAACATGGTTAATTTTATCTAGCAGCTCCGCCTCTCCTGTCTTTCCTCTGTGCTCCCTTTACTCAAACAGAGAACTTGGGTCTCTGATAAGAATTCACACCCTTTACCAATTCATGCCCATTTTCCACCATCTCATGAATAATTGGCTTTTAAGATGGAGTGTTCTCAGTTATCTACAAGAATTGGATAAGGTTTTGCTATAAATTTAATTTTAGTTTTGCTTTGATTATTTAAGGGAATAGTTGGTGGCATTTTCCTGAAAAAGTCTCAATTCTTTGAGTTCTAGAGTGAAGCTACAGAGGCATCTTTAGGTCACTAACATGGTGGACTCTTTTTATCATCCTGTAGTCTCCAGAGTGGAAGAACAAATCAGACAGAATTAGTAAAATTAGGATCCACGTAAAAAAGGATAGAGAAAAGCACTAAGAATTATATGATTATTGAAATCCTTTATTTTAACCACCTGTTTATCATAAATTTTATTGGTCTTTGCAATCAAGCACTTTTGTAGACTTGCCACCTTTTTATTTTTGCATACCAATTAAAACTGGAATCCCATTTTATTTTATTATATTTGAGAGCACTTGTATGTAAGAGCACTTGTTAAATAAATGACCTTGTCTAATTGGAATGAGCTCCATAATGATTTATAAGATTTTAATATACTTGTAGATACATAAGAGTTTCATGGAACTATAATTCTTATGCATAAATTAGAGATGCGAGCCAGAAAATAGCATGGTCATTTCTTTGAAAATGGAAGGACCCTATTTTTTGGCACTAACCTTACTAACCTTTTGTTCTCTCAAAATCCCATTAACGCCTGAGATAAATTTATTGGTAGATTAGAGATATTGTATAGTGCTCCTTATTTCATGAACATTTTACTGAATCTAAGGGAGATCTGGGTCTGCAGAATTGTTCCATGACAAATAGTATTTAAACACTTCTGCGTAGAGAAAATTCACCTTATTTCAACTGCTTCATATCTTCATGTCCTGGTGTATTGGGTTTCCTTCAAGAGAAGCACTAATTTACTTTGTAATGTGGAGAAAATTTCTATTAGGGTTTACAAGCTCAATGCCGCCTTATGTTGGGAAACATGTTATTAACTGTTAACCCACACAACACCCCTTTAAACAGGTCATTATTATCATCTACATTTTACAGCTGAGGAAACACACAAGAGAGGTCACATAGTGAGTCAAGGCCAGGATTAGCAATGAAAAGTACCTAATTGTCAGTGCTTTTCTTGCTTCACTTGACCACACTTAATAGGTGAGATGGCTTGACTGCATAGCCACAAAGAACGGGGTCCTGCCAAGAGCTTGTATAACCAGACTCTCTATAAAGGCAGCCTGTGTAGTCCCTCACCTCTGGGCTTTATACAAGGTACCCTAAATTTGAATTGCTGGGCCCTTACTAATATTCTTGACCTAGATCCTAAATGTTATCCCCACTGTTTCTCTCCAAATGTCATTTTCACTCCTGAAATCCTCTGAGCTTGTCTGTGGCTTGTTCTACTCTGGACCCATTTCTAAGGAGAGAAAGGTAAATAGACCTGAAAAGATTTTACAATCAAATGTAACTTTTCTGAAAAAATCAAAAATTTTGATTCCCTTGAAAAACTAGATAAAATTTATTATTTTTGTAGTTTTCTTATCTACAAGTACAAAAAATAAAATGTATTGGCAAACACATAAAATAAAATCTATGTGAGTCCTATATGTGATTAACTTACAGATAATTTGGATGTAGTTTAGTTTTAATAAAGTATAGACAAAATAACTAACCTATGTATTTGAGAGTTAATTCACCTCAAATTAAGCATTTTATTATAGCAATAGTTACTGTAAAAAGAAATCTGGCCAAAGAAATACAAAAATCCTTTAAATAATATATAATAGTGAGTAAACAAACAAAACACTGGTTGTTTTTTCTAGTTTTTGAAATGTGAAGAATATAGGATAACAATATTCATCTAAAATATATCATCTTAATGAAGTTAAAGTCTCACTGGGAAGTAAAGATCCTTTCAAAAGAAGCATTAAATGTAAAAGCTTAGAGGTTTAAATATTGATAGCATGTCATATTACTATGATATAGCATTGAATAAATTAGATAAAAATTTATGAGATTTTTTTAAAGTGCTTTACACTTTTTCAGTGTAATATGATTCTAGTAAATTTCTTTAACTTCAGTAAAAATGAAAATATTCCCCAGAGACAAATAAATGCTAAAATATATAGGAGGTGACACAAGGGTAGAAATTTAGATTATCCCATATCTGTTGCAGGACACCTAAAAGCCTAGGCCTCTGCATCTGCCCTGGATTGTCTCCTGCAGGTCACTTCATAGATAGAGGGATAGTCTGAATGTGTCAGTCTTATCTGACCATGTATTCTGTACTAGCTGGTATAAATATTCTCTCATGCTACTACAATCATCGTGGGACTAGCTAGATCTTACCAGCATATTTGCCTGGCCACGTAGGATCCCTAAGTAATTAGACCAGAGAGAAATGCTGTTTGCCTCCAAGCAAACAAGCATGGCTCCCTGATATACTCAAAGGCAACTAAAATACAAACTACCGTGAAGTAGAAGAGACGTGTGAAGGCTAGGAGAGATATTTAACTGGCATTAGTATTAGTCTTTGGTACAGAGACATGCCATCTCAGAAAACCCCTTCTCTACCTTAGAAAGGGTTTTCCAGGCAGATCTTAGCTCAAGACATTAGCATATAAAAGGCCTAGGTGAGGTGCTGGGAGAGATTACCTGAGGGCATTTGACCCTCCCTGCTTTCCATAACAGTGGGAGGGAGGTCTGAGTTGCAGGGGTATAATACTAGCCTGCTTCCTCTCTCACACAGCTTCTTTTTGGGCTCTCTCTTTGTGAGCTCGCACCTTCTTGGGAGTCTTGTCTTTGTCTCCTCTTTACAGGGCCTTTACACGTGGTGGCCACCATCTTGGCCTACACGTGCCTGGGGTTCTAGCCTGGAATCCTAAGCACCGGGCTTTTCCTTTTGCTGATTTGTATGCCTGAACCTGTGATAAGTAAACCCTTTTAAAACTGTATCAGATTCCTGAGTTTTCATCCATTCCTCGCCAGCTTTGGAGGTAGAAGGGAACTCGCTTCCCGGCAGTGTTGGGGACCAGGCGGGCTCCCGACACATATCTACTAAAATAATTGAACACAGATTAAAAGTTTTATACTAAGAATAATCTTAGTCTGCATGATTTTACTATTGAGTTTTTTCCACACATTTAAAAAGACAATAATTCTACATAGCACATTCACAGAAGAGAAACAACAAAACGGTCTCCAGTTCAATTTATGAAGTCAACACAGAATTTACTCTAAAGCAGGAAAAAGGGACATTATGAAAAAGGAAAATTCCAGATTTTTTCAGAAACATAGTTGAAAATTCTCAAAACAAATATAAGCAAATCAAATAATAAAACAAGCGAACCACAAATCTTTCATTTCAGGTCTGTAAGGGAAGTTTAACATCAGAAAGGAATTACTAATTTGACACACAGCTTTAAAAAGAAAATGACAAAATTATCTTATAATTATCTTAGTAGACAGTGGGAAAGCCTTTGAAAAATTTTAGTAACTTTCATAGTAACAGCTTTTTTGTAAACAGTATAACAATCTCTTAATTTGAAAAAAGGATATTAATAAAAAGTTGTAGGAAAAATGATCAGTAAAGACCTATCAAAATTACTGTCAAGACAAAGAAAAAGATAAGTAAATCTAATATCATCCCCTCTGTTCAATTTTTAACTGGTAACACTAGTTTATGTGTTAATATCATAAATATAAATTGAAAGCATAAAATTTGGGAAGAAATAAATTGCTCTTTTGATCACAACCTGCATGATCATGTACACAAATACTTGAAATATTTGCAAAATGTAAGAATCAATTTGTAAATTTAGTAAGCATGCCAGATAATAACTATAAAACTACATATTAGAATGCAGATTTAGAGGCCAGGCAATAGTACAATTGCTAGAGTGTAAGTTGTATTTGCACCATATTTGGGTTTGATTCCTACATCACATGGTCCCTTGATCATGACCAAGTGATGCCTTGGGGTCCCTGAGCATTGCAGAATGTAGTCGTGGAGACTCCCAGAAGCTCGAGGCTCAAGTGATGGAGTATTGATGCCAACACTTGGCCTGAGCAGCAGCATATTATTTTATTGGGCCCCTGTGTGAATCCATTGTTCCATTGGCTGAGCATTTCGTTTGGGGTCTCTGGATCTCCTAAGCATTTCTTGGGAGTAAACCCTCAAAATAAAATCAAATAAACCTTTAGCAGCACGAAACTATTCAGCATGTACATTGTTTTATTATTTATTTTATAATCTATAAGTAGCATATAAAATAGATTAGAGATAAGTAGAATTTATCACTTGTATCACTTGTCATTTTTCGTCCCGTTGATCATTGATTTGCTCAAGTGGGCACTAATAACATCTCCATATGTCCTGTCACATGCTAGTGTACCCAAGGACATCTGCTCACTCAGGAACATAAAGAGCTTCAAGACAATCCATCAGTTCATGGGAATGAAGTCTATAATTGTTACTGGTATTTGGCATATCAAATACGACACAGGTAGCTTGCCAGGCTCTGCCATGCGGGTGGAATTCTCGTGTAGTCACCTCTAACTCAAGCATTTATTAATGAACCGCACAGCCGCCAGAGCGGCCACGCGACCCTGGACTGTGATCTGCTCTTCTGCTTGGTGGAGCAGTTTTAACAAGAGACTCACAAACACAGGGCAGAGCTGCTACCGGCTCTCCCTGTGTCCAGTTGATCACGAGGCACTGGGAGAGGAGGCGGGTTCTAACCATGGCCCGCCACCCCAGCAGAGCCTCACAAGACGCCAGAGGAACCCCCACACCATGCATGAGGGGCCTCCGTTTCCACATCCTGAATCCCCACTTGTCAGAGTTCCACCCAGCAGAAGGGCTGATCATTAGTTTGTCATGCTAGATGAGAATAATTACCAACGTGTTTCCAGACTTCTTGGAAAATCAGCCTGTATTGAGCTCTGTAAAGTAAGGAAGTTAAACCTGTAGGGTGTGACTAGATAAGAGTCTAGATCATGTATTTTAAGTAACAAAAAGATAATGGTTGAAAATGTCTGTGGGAAAAAGAAAAGGAATCCTGTTAAAGTGAAACTGGTTTTTAAAATAAAATGCAAAATTTACAGGACAAAATAAATGTAAAGGAATGTGTAGAAGGTCTGAGAATGTTAGTAAACAAACTCAAAACTCTTATCTAAAGTAGAATTTATAGAAATTATAAATATATAACAATCATTACCTGTTGGATGACAGCTTTAACTAGTTTGGGAACTTTGCTGTTTTGCCCACTCACAGCTTAATCTACTAAAGCCAAGGTTCATTCTAATGAGACTGCTCTTCTATGTAAACACTGCTAGAGGGTGTGGCAGTTACAGAAGTCACCTTGACTCTGAATAACTTCTGACTTATACATCTGCTAAGACTTCTATGTTTTCTAGATTGGCACAACTCCTCTTTTATACCCACTGCACCCAGCATGGAACAGTTAGAATTTTCCAGGAGACTACCACTCTGGCAGCGTTGGGACTATCATTTAAGATTATAGGAAGGATCATATTAGTTTGCTCTCAAAGAGGTGAATGTGACCCTTTCAGTATATGGAGAACTCAGAATCACCCTGCAGGTAATAAATAAGAAGGACTTTGTGGGTACCATCTAGATTACATGAAGCTCATGAAATGAAGATGTATTACTTGATGTATTACTTTATATCAACTCTCTCTCCAGTGTTTTACATAAGAGATAATCTCTGTAGAAGGGATTAGTCCTTGGCTTAACCTTTTTGTACCTATAATAGGGTGTGGCACTGCCCTTCTACAATTTGTTTAGGGTTCTCTGCTGATACAACCCTCCCTGGATTACTTTGGTGTAAATAAGGGGACTGACTTGAGGCCCCCTTGGCTTTTTGCTCCTTCTATTGGGTTGGACTCCTCTTGAGTGAGATCCTCTCTCTTTGGTGGGAGACTTAGGCTCTTTTGTATGGTCTAACTTCGAACCAGAGCTAAAGTTCTTTCTTTATACTGGATTGCTTAAAAGCCTTTTTGTAACTGTGCTGGACTTATGAGTTTTCATCTGTTCCCCTGGCGTCCTCAGAGGTAGAAGAGAACTACTGTCCTTATACTGTCTGGGACCCCAGTGGCATCCCCGACAATTACCCACTTTATATATTACCCAATATAATCACGACTAAAGTCATAGTATCAATTTTTTAATAAACTTTGATAGTTTTATTCTAAATTTCACATGAAATACAATCAACTAAAATGAAGCAAGGCAATTCCAGAAAAGAACAAAGTGGGAGTATTTACCCTGGTAGCTGTTATCACTTTTAAGGACATCACAAAGTTAAGACTATGTGATACCGACACAAGCATAGGAAAACTGATAAATGACATAAAGACATATATACAAAGAGATGTAAAATAAGGTAAAGTAAAATTGCATTAAAGTGAGTAAAAGCGTTAGGTTTCTTGATATTAAGTATTAAGTTTCAACACACATCAATTTCTTACAGATAGAGTACAAATGTAATTGTAAGTTATAAACAGCAAAGACTGTAGAAGATTTTATATAGCTTTATATATTTCTCTCTTGGACAAATTTAGCAGTTTATTTAAAAAGAAATAAAAACACACTGGCCTACAGTAATATTACAAGCCACTTAACTTAAAAGTTTCAATTTTCCATTTGCTAAACTGTTCCATAAATATGGTTTAAAAGACAGAATGGAAAGAAATGAAACATATAACATATATACATACATCTTTTAAAAGTTGGCAACACAGTTGATGGATATTTCATATGGAGAACAACACAATGGCTAATAAAGTCTTGAAAAAACAGTATGCAATGCCATTAGCTATCAAGTAAATATAAACTAGAAAAATGTTGTGACAAATATATATATACATTTATGTGTGTGTGTCTGTGTGTGTTCTGTGTGTATATATGAGCTAGTTTATATTTGGAAAAGTCTATATTTCTGATGATTTAAATCAAAAGAATAAAATAATGCTATTTCTTTCTTGTCCATAGATAGTAAGACAATATTCTCCAAATATCAATTTTTCACAACTTAGTCTCCAAATCCAGTGCAATCCCAATCCAAATATCACATATTTTGGTGGATATTGAAGATTTTATTCTAAATTTCATATGAACTGGCAAAAGAACTAGACTAACCATCAGAATATTGAAGAACTTCCAGGAAGACACACTACCTGACTTCAAAACTATTCAGCAATCATGACTAAATGTTATACTGGGGAAAGAAAAGACAAATAGGTAAGTGGAATGTAATAGCAAATCCACAAATCAACTCAAATAACTTTACTCAATTGACAATTGGACAAATGAGAAAGTCAATAGATTAAGATTTTTTTTCAACAAATGCTCCTGGAACAACGGGACTCTGACGGCATGACAAATGATGAATCTAGAGTTGCCAAAATGTAACTCTAGCCACAAACCTTATACACTACAAAAATTAACTCAAACTGGATCATAGAACTAAATATAAAATACAAAATAATAAAGAGGATAACAAAGGAAAGCCCTGATGATGCAGGTATGGTCATTAAATTTTAGATAAAATACTAATGTCATGAAATGAAGGATTGATAAATTGGTTTCATAAAATTAAAGACTTCTTCAGAAAAAAAAGTTCAGCAGAATAAGAATTGAATTTAAGTAATAGAATGGGAGAAAATATTTTCAAAAGACATCAAATAAAGAGCTTTTGTGCAAAATGTACAAATAAATCCAATGCCCTACAATAAGATAAATCACCAATTAATAAGTAGAACAAAAAGTTGAACAGATACTTGTAGGGAGAATGCTAATTTCCCGACAAAATAGGGGAGCAGGACAGGGATCCCCTTCTGCCCTAGGGAATCAGCAGCCAAAGGACAGAGAAAGACTCATGAATCCAGCAAAGTTTCAAAGGGCTTTGCTAACACTTGTTTTGGTATACAATTCAATAATAGGAAACCTGTAAACTTTAGGTTCCTGACTGGGCCCGGGATACGTGTAGGTTTTAGAATCCTAGGGCAAGATGACTGTTACCATGTGCTAAGGCCCAACAGGAAGAGAATGGAGAGGAGGAGAGCAGAGGCAGAGAGAGAGCAGGCAGAGAAAGAGAGGGAGTGAGAGAGAGAAAGAGAAAGAGAAAGAGAGAGGGAGAGAGAGAAAAAGCAGGCAGAGAGAGAAAGAAAGAAAGAAAGAAAGAAAGAAATTATTACAAAATCATTTGTAATCCAAATGATTACAGTCAAGGCCAATTATTTCAGGTTTGCTAACACTGAAATGTTAATATTGCCCCAGCCAAGGTATGCCCTTGAAGTTTCCTGCAGACCCTATACAGAGTGCGGGAGGGGAATCTGAGATGAACTGTATCTCTGAATTAATACCGTAGATGTTCTACAGTTAGGTATATAGTTCTCCAAGCCTTCACAAGATCCTTGTCTTTACTACACAGTTGTTCTAAATATTAGCCTTTAGATTTATTGGAGAGCTATGCTTGCATGTTAGGAGGCAAACAGTATTTTTCTCTGATCTAATTATAAGTATATTATACTTAAAGATCCAATGCAGCCAGATAAAAATATTGGTAAGATCTGTCTAGTCCCACAAAAAAATATGGTAGCATGAGAGAAAACATCTATATCAGCTAACGTAGAATACATGGTAATATATTCTGCCACATAGATCCAAACTGTTTTCCTGCCCCTATCTACAAAGTAGCCTGTAGGGAGGTAACACCAAGCAAGATGTAGAGCTACTGGGCAGCCATGTACTCCAACAGATACTTCTCCAACAAAGAACTGCATGGCAAAACACATTCATGTCATTAGAGAAATGCAAATTTAAACTATTATTACTGCACAACTGTTAGATTCACTTGATCACTTGATCACTTGAATCCCCTTATTCATCGATTTGCTTGAGCGGGTGCCAGTAACATCTCCATTGGACCCTATCATGTGCCAATGTAGTCCAACGGCATCTGGTTGATTCAGGAATATGAAGAGCCTCAAACCGTTCCTTCAGGGTCTTGACAAAAAAGTCTGAACATCTTATAGGTGGGCGGCCACGTGGTCTTTTGACATCCCATGGGATCCAGTCAGACTGCTCTAGTCCAGAGGTCATCTCCAAATCGCATTACATATCCAACCCATCTGATTTTCGATGCCTTGGCAAACAAGACAGCGTCCCTGATTCTGGAATAGCGATGGAGGTTGGGCTCAGATTCCTTCTCTCACTTGAGTGAGGCGTGATATTCCAAGCATAGCTCTTTCAATTCCTCTCTGGGAGAACGGAATAGCATTCTCATCCTGCTTTCGTAGGGCCCAGGTCTCTGTGGCATATGTTAATGCAGGGAGAATGGTGGAGTCAAAGAGATGTGCCAGGAGCCGGAGGTTCTTTGTCCTTTTAGCTATTTCTTCGATGCCTTTGAAGGCATTCCATTCTGCTCTCTTCCTCCTGCGCATCTCAGGTTTTAGGTCATTCATCATGTTGACTTCTCAACCTAGGAACACATTTTCCTGACCAGTAACTGTTAGATTGGTTAACATTTAGAACACTGAACATACCTTGTATTAGTGAGATAAGAAACCAAAACCCTTTTTTTATTTTTATTTTTTTTGCTTTTTGGGTCACACCCAGCAATGCTCAGGGGGTTTCTCCTGGCTCTGCACTCAGCAATTACTCCTGGTGGTGCTTGGGGGCCATATGGGATCCGGGGATCAGACCAGGCAAACACCCTACCTGCTGGGCTGTCGCTCTGGCCCCAGAAACCAAAACTCTTATTATTTACTGGTGGGAATTTAAAAGCTCCAAACACTTTGGAAGACATGTGATGACTTGATATAAAACTAGAATTTATATGAAGGAACCAGTTGTCACTCCCCTTGGCAATTATTCAAAGGAGCAGAGAAGCTATGATCACTCATAAGCTAGTACATAAATGTTTATGACTATACACATAATTGCCAGTCCTTGCAGAAGCCAATGTGTCTTTAAATAGATGAATAAAGTTTGATAATTCTAGATTATAAAATATTATTAAATTTTCATTAGAAATAAGACATCAAGCCATAAAAAGACATGGAGAAAAATAAAGTGCATATAACTAAGTGAAAGAAAATTATTATATATTATATAATTCTAACTATGAAGACACAATAAAGAAAAGCATAATCATAAAAAAATGGTAAAAGACTGCTTTTTAACAGGAATTTCTATGCATAAATAAGTTGGCAGATGTGGCGAGCGTAGCACAGCTGGTAGGGCGTTTGCCTTGCACTCCTGCCGGCCTGTGCCAGCCCAGGTTCAATCCTGGCATCCCATATGATCCCTGAGCACTGCCAGGAGGTAATTCCTGAGGGCAGACCCAGGAGTAACCCCTGAGCATCGCCGGGTGTGACCCAAAAAGCAAAAAAAAAAAAAGTGGGTAGAACACAGAGTGCAGTTAGAGCAAGGGAAATCACTTATCATATAGTAATTATGGCTTCATGTCATTATATATTTGTCCAAACTCATACGCACAACACAAAGAATAGATGTTGGAGGGACATGTTTAGCTAACCTGGGAGTTTTGTTGTTTTTGCTCTCTCCCAGCTTAATCTTATTTAAGCCAATGTTCATTCTAATGAGATCTCTCTTCTATGTAAACACTTCTAGAGGGTGTGGCAGTTACAGAAGTCACCTTGATTGAATAACTTCTGACTTATACATCTACTAAGACTTCTATGTTTTCTAGATTGGGCACAGCTCCTCTTTTATACCCACTGCACCCAGCATTGGACAGTTATAATTTACCAGGAGACTACCACCCTGGCTACGCTGAGACTAAAGGTAGACTATAGGAAGGATCATACTAGTTTGCTCTAAGCAGGCGAGTATGACCCTTTCAGTACATGAGAACAAGATACTCAGAATCACCCTGGTGCAGATAATAATAAGGACCTTGTGGGTACCATCTAGATTACATGAAGCTCATGAAGTTAAGATGTATTACTTTATACCAGCCCCCTCTCTCCAGTGTTTTACATAAGAGATAATCTCGGGATTAGTCCTTGGTGTAACCTTTATACCTACAATAGGGTGTGGCACTACACTCTGTTTAGGGTTCTTTGTTGGCATGACAACCTCCCGATTGGGTTACTTTGGTGTATATAAGGGGCTGACTTGAGGCCCCTTCACCTTTTGCCTTTTGGTTCCTCAGCCTTCAGCTTTTGGCTCCAGCGGCTTTTGGCTTTTGGCTTTTGGCCTTCTTTGTGGGATCTCTCCTTGTGAGCGCTCATTCCCTTGGAAGCTTTTTCTCCTTTACACGTGGTGGTCGCCATCTTGGCCTACACGTGGCTGGGGTTCTAGCCTGGAATCCTAAGCACTGGGCTTTTCCTTTTGCTGATTTGTATGCCTGAACCTGTTGATAAGTAAAGCCTTTAAAACTGCAGCCGGATTCCTGAGTTTTCATCCGTTCCTCGCCGGCCCGGAGGTAGAAGGGAACTCGCTTCCCAGCACTGTCGGGGACCCGGTGGGGTGCCCCGACAAATAGACAATAACACAATATACGGCTTGGATGATCATGATGTGCCAATGCAGTTCTTAACTAGTAATAAATGTACAGTCGAGTAGAAAATGTTACCATTAAAGATATTTTGTGTGTTGTGGTGACAGATAGCTTTTTTAGGGTAATCTCTGCACTTTCCCCTTAAGTTTACTATGAACACAAAACTTCTCTAAACAAACAATGTCTTTAAAAGATGTAAAATGAAATATACATATCAACCACGATTCTATGAAAATGCTGGGTCCATTTGCTAATTAGAGTATACAATGATATTTCATGAGTAAGTGTGACAGTATGTCCAAAAAACAAAATGTACAGATGCCTAATAGCATGGCAAGTACAATAGCTTTCGGAAATGTATAGACAATTTTACTGAAATAAATCTATACAAATTTTGATAATTTTTAAGTCAAAACTAAAGACAAAACAATTATCCATGAATATAAATATATATAAATTTACAATATTACTAGAATGAGGTATATTTTGAGCAATCTACTTCCATAAGCCAAATTATTGGTAGTTTCAGAGGCAGCTCAAAGTGAAGCAAGACAGGCACACGTTATCTGTATCATATGATTGTATTTATATAAGTATCCAAATGAGAAAACAATCATAGAATGAACATCAGAAGAGTTCCTCTCTTTTGGAGACATCATGAGTGTGATAATCAGAAGAATAAAAAAAAGCTTCTATTTATAATATGCACCATGATCTAAGGTAGTTAGAAAGGTGTTATTAATTACAAAAATAATTGAAAAAAAGCACTTAATATCTTACATTTAAATGTATCTTTTTTTAATTAGACATAAAAGTGTCAGGGAGCCACTTGGGGACCCTGACAATATTATGGTTCTAGTTCCCTGGTCACGCAAGGCTGGCGACCAGCTGACAAAATCCATAATAGTCCAAATAATCCAAAAGACTTTTTACTTTTCACCAACAGGTAAAACACACTCTGCTGCCACATCCAGGGCAAAAAACTCTCCCAGAGCTAGAGCTCCAGGTCAGACCTCTGACCATGTGGTTCTCACCAAGATGTCTCCTACTGGTGGTCTCCTTCTCCAGAAACACCTTTATTTCTTCCAAAGCCTGTCAGGCAGGCAAAAGTACCAAAAGCAGCAAGCCACTTGCCTTTTTGGTGGCTGGCCTTTTCAAGTGAAAACCAGCACTCTTATGCAAATCATAAGTGGGCCACACCTAGCACAGGCTTATGGAATGCAAATGTCAGAGGCCTACATGTTTCCTTCCTCTCAGATCAGCTCCTTTGCAAATCACCTAAAGAGGGGCTTGGTAAAAAGAATCATACCTGATACCTACTTCCTATGATTTCAGACTATATTCCCCTTGCTAGATCAATATCCCCATCTGAAGCAGGGAATGTCCCGTCGGGTTGGAGGCACAGAGATGAGACTCCAGGCACAAGGCGTATTTCCATTAATATTCTTAATAATCCCCAGCGGGAGAGGCAGCAGCTCTCATCTTGATGGCTGACTGGCCACAGCTGACTGAGGAGAGGCTGACTGACTAGAGCTGACTGTCCCTCAAACGAAGACCCCAACTTCCTTATATGCTAACACAACAAAGGGCAGTAAAACTTAGAGTTAAGTTTACATAATTGACACTGCAAAAACTGTCTTCCCGTTCATCATCGATTTGCTCGAGCTGGCCCCAGTAACATCTCCATATGTCCTGTCTCATGCTAGTAGAGCCCAATGGCATCTGCTTGCTCCAGGAACATAAAGAGCCTCAATCCATTCTGGAATGAGGTCTATAATTGTTACTGGTATTTGGCATATCAAATAAACACGGGTAGCTTGCCAGGCTCTGCCATGCAGGTAGAATACTGTTGTAGGCATCTCTAAGTCCGGCATTTATTGATGAACTGTGCGGCCGCATAGCGGCCGCAGGAGCTGTAATAGGCTGGTCTGCTGGGTGGAGTTCTGATGAGAGAGAAGTCGGATGTGGAAAATGGAGGCCCTCATGGAGTGGGGAGGTCGTCTGGCTTGTTGGAAGACTCTGCTGGGGTGGCGGGCCAGGGCTAGAACCCGCCATCCCTCCTGGGTGCCTAGTGAGCAGCTGGGCACAGGAGAGGCAAGTAGCAGCTCTGCCCCATGTCTGTGAGTCTCTGTGAGTCTGCAAGGACATTTTACATTTTTACCATAGGATTTGTGGTGATAGGAAGGAGACACTCAGGAGCCAGAAGCCTGCAGGCTGTGCTATCTCAGTGAGGTGAGATAAGCAAAGAATGCAACAGTTTGTTAGCTTAGCCTTCCTAAATGACAAAGTCATTTAGGAAGACAAGATGACAAGGTCCAGATGACAAGGTCTTGTTCATAAGACTCCATCTAGGGCTAATTAGAGCCAACAAGGGGAATGTGCAGAGAAATGACCTAGGATAGCCTGTCTGTGTAGCTGCAGCTTGATTAACAGTCTCACTAGGGTTTTCTACATACTAACTCTATTGGGGGACAGTCTGCCAGAAGACCCCGTGTATCTGTTATCAGGCAGTATCCATCAGACCTTCCTTTGCATATCCTTAGACCTACTTACTGCTACACCATCCCCACAGTATCCTTTGTTGGGTCTGCTCTATTCCTCTCTAAGCACTTTTGCTCTCTGTTTACTGAAAGGATCTTACAAACCAGCCTTTAGGATCAACTAGCATGAGGTCTCCTTTAGTCTTTGAGGGCTAATTCTAAGGTGTCTATTTCCCGATCTCGTAGCCAGGGTGGCTTCCTCCTGCTATTATCTAGTCCCATGAAGAGGGCCGTGGGGTTAATGAGAATATATTATCAAATATAGATTGTCTTGGGGCCATAATAGAAATAATGGAGATTCCAAGAGTTGCTAAACTCAAACTCCTCATCCATACGTGCTTCCAGGCTCCTTTTTGTGTTTTGCCATCTACCTGCCTTTAGGCCACTGCCTTATGCTAAAGAGATCCCTCCTGTGCAAAATACAAGCCCAGTAGCCAGAAAAATACATCAAGGTGATAGAGCAACACTTTGCTTGTGCATGCCTCTGAGTCCCAATTCCCAGCAAAATATGGCCCTTGAACACTGACAACTGTGGCTCCTAAGCACCACAGTGGGGCCTGGTTGGTACATATACTCCTGAAACCAAAATGCATCAAATTTCTGAAACCAGTACAGCATTTCAAACAGTGTCAGTGGTTTCCACCCAAAAAGTTTATTTTAAAGTAAATGTTTTCTTTTGCTATAACAAAATTTAAATATTCAGGTACCAACCAGGAAGGCTGAGAGACATTTGTTTTGCTCCTAAAAACCAGAGAGATCCTTTACACCAATATTTTCAGCTGAACTCAAACATATAAGTGAAACAACAAATTATACAGCCATCACCCTTGTGTTCTTTAGCTCAAAATCCTGAAATTGGATTGATGACCATCGATGACATTTTCATTTCAAGTATGAATGATAATGATAAGAAAACAATACCATCCTCTAGATCTACTTTCTAGCTGCAGGACAGGTATTTTCTTTTTCTATACAGATACATATTTTCTTAGCTAAGTCTATTCTGATCACTATGGTTATTAAGACTTTACTTAAGACTTTCCCCCCCCAACAATTCCATGACCCGAACACATATAGTCACAATCATTCTGTACTGCTTCATTACTTGCAGTAGTCCTCTAGTAAATTTAGAATTGAAGACAAACAGACCTTATCTTCTGGAGCATAATCATTATCTATGCTGTCCTATAGCATAGATATAGGACATTATCATTATGCTGACAATTATCATTATCATATACCTATTCCATTATCATTATCTATGCTTGACAATTATCATTATCATATACCTATTCCATTATCATTATAGATGCTGATAATTAGAATGGGAAGAAATGGGAGTGAAGATAGATGGTTGGCAACTACACCACCTCCACTTCGCTGATAACATCGTTCTAATAACACCAAACATTAGCCAAGCAGCACAAATGCTGGCTGACTTGACCGAGAATGTGGAAAGATAGGTCTACAGCTGAATCTAAAGAAAACTATGTTTATGAAAAATGAACTAGTTCCAGAGGCCCCATTCACTCTCAATGGAACAAACATCTCTGAATGCAGCAGTTATGTGTACCTAACACATAGGTACACATAGGTCGAGAAGTCAACATGATGAACAAACTAAAACCTGAGCTGCGCAGGAGGAAGAGAGCAACATAAAATGCCTTCAAAGGCATTGAAGAAATAGCTAAAAGGACAAAGAACCTCCGGCTCTGGGCACATCTCTTTTTTTTTTTGGGGTCACACCCGGCGATGCTCAGGGGTTACTCCTGGCTCTTTGCTTAGGAATTTCTCCTGGCGGTGCTCGGGAACCATATGGAATGCCGAGGATAGAACCCGGGCGGCACAGGCCTGCCCGCTGGGCTATCGCTCCGGCCCCGGGCACATCTCTTTGACTCCACCATTCTCCCTGCATTAACATATGCCTCAGAGACCTGGGCCCTACGAAAGCAGGATGAGAATGCTATTCGGGTCTCCCCAGAGAGGAACCAAAAGAGCTATGCTTGGAATATCACGCCTCACTCAAGTGAGAGAAGGAATCTGGAGTTCTGACCTCCATCGCTATTCCAGAATCAGGGACACTGTCTCGTTTGCCAAGGCATTGAAAATCAGATGGGCTGGACATGTAATGCAATTTGGAGACAACCACTGGACTAGAGCCGTTACCGACTGAATCCCACGGGATGTCAAAAGATCATGTGGTAGCCCACCTACAAGATGGTCAGACTTCCTTGTAAAGACCCTGAAGGAATGGTTTGAGGCTCTTCATATTCCTGAATCAACCAGATGCCATTGGGCTACATTGGCACGTGATAGGGTCCAATGGAAATGTTACTGGTGCCCGCTCGAGCAAATCGATGAATAATGGGATTCAAGCGAAGTGACCAAGTGATTCTGTCCCTTTAAGCACTAGAGATTCACATCATAGACACCTTCCCCCAACTTGATAAATTATCCCAAAGAGGAGATAATTATCTGGTGACCTCAATGCATGGAGGTTGTTCCAATATGGTCTATGACTTTTGGTCAGTAGACAGACTACAGACTCATGGCACAGTTGGCAATTTTGTTCAGGATGAACAGTGACTATATAGGGGGCAAACAGAATGTAATATATTTGGGACTAGGGGCAGGTGGTAAGTGGGAGACAAAAGGTTAGAATAATGGCTGTTTTGAAAAGATAGCCAAATTAAAATTATTTGACTCCAGCAATATTGATGCAGGTGGGCCTCACGGGTGGTTTATGTGAGGCCAGAAGGGAGAGAGATGGTCGCTTTCTCCCCCAGCCACCTCTGCCACCCAGGAACCACTGGGCAGGCTAAGGACTGATAAAAGGCAAGTCAGTCCTAGGCCTTACCCAGGATTTCCTTAGGGTTCTTGTCTTCCTCGCAGTAAAAAAGAATTTTCAGAAGTCAACGAGCAGTGAAGGTTTTATTAAGGAGGTTTTAGGAAAGGGAAGGAGGAGGGAAAGTAAGAGAGAGAGAGAACACATCTCAAGAGGGGGACGTGTGCAACACAAGTGCTTCGGGTACCAAGTCAAGTTGGCTCAGGCAGCATGTGTGTCCAGGTAGCATGTATGCTCAGGTAGCATGTGCGCCCAGGCAGCATGTGCGTGCCATCCTTTGGTCAGGATGGCTTTTATAGATTTCTCCCCAAAGGTACTCCCATATGGGGAGTCAACCTAGGTTGCTAGGGCCGTTGCCAAGGGGAGTAAACTTTGGGAGTGGTCTTCTTTGAAAATTTCCTTTTCTTGACCTCTGTTCCTGCAGGATCTTCTGTTCCAGAAGGGTTGGGCAGAGAAAGGTTGACCCAACTTCCTCAGGGTCTGTTGTTGGCTAATGGGTCTTTTCAAGTCTTCTGGTTCCAAAAGGTGACTATGGACATCCTTAGGGCAAGGATTCATTGCCATGTGGGCACCCCCTGTCTGTCTGCCTACATCAATCCCCCATAGAGATTTCACCCCCTTAAATCTTTAAGGGGAAACTGCTCGAAGGTCCGTCTTCTGTATCTGCTTCTTGCTGACAAAAGGGGCTTGTAGACCCTGCCTACAAGGGGTGAAACCTCCTTACTACCTTAGTTTATATGGGGCCTAGACAATGAATAAAAGCTGGGTTTTGAAGCTTTCATCATCTGCAAGACAAATACCAGATCAATTAGGCTAAGGAACATTACTCTGAAATGATTAGACCCTGAAGGAGTAAAACGTTCCTTTTTGCCCTAGGGAGGGGCAGAACAGTTTGCTGTTTTAGAAAACACAAATGTTAAGGTATCACAAACTGAAGCAAACATACTGTGTTCAGATGTTTCTAATAGAAATGCCAAACCACCTCTCTGGGTTTTTGTACAACATAGATAAGCCTTGGCCCTTCCACTGAAGGTATTAATTGTAACCAATAGATAATTATACCCTGAACATTTGAGCATTTGCATGAAGTCAAGTTGCCAATCCTTAATATTTATGTCAGATAAAGCGGCAGTTCTAAGTTACTCTTAACTGCACTGTTCAGTCCCTTCAAAAGGATGATTGTTATTCACTAATGTTATTAAATCCAATACTCTTTGTTTCTCTTTTGCAGAGTATTCCGGCTTAGAGGGAATATTCACTTAATGAGGTATTGTTACCATGATGACTGTTCAAAGCTGTTAAAATTATTATTCTCTCCAAATGACTATTTGTGCTCATAGAATTAAGAATGAATCCTCAACCAATTTCGATGTTAACTTGAAGTCCCCTGGCCTATTAGCATAGTTTAGAGCACAAATGCCTTTTTTGCTGATGTTCCTGGTCAGACTGACAACAGCATGTATAACTTAAGTTCTCTTTTAGACTAGGCTGATTACCTACAGTCAGTAAAACAAGTTCTATCTGGATTACCCAAGTGGTATCTATAAATAGAGCCTATTTGGATACATTTATTCAATTACCTTTTGTAGAGTTAGAATCTGATTTTTTACAAAAGTTATAGGAACACGGTTTTCTCTCCACCTTCAATGTAAATTTGCAAAGCGACTTAATAAACCTGACTTGTTCTTTTGCATAAACACAGCAAGACTGGAGAACTATCCACTTAGGGTACCCTGTTACTACTAAGAAGTCCTGGGGATTGACTAATACAGAGCAGGAACCACCAATGATGGCATTTTAATGTTTCTACCTGTCACGTCAGGGCTACCCCAGGCTTGGCCGTAACATAAAGGTCAGGTTCCATGATGAGCTACAGGTGACTTTGGGCCTCTTTCACTCGCTTGAGCAGAGAGTGACCACATCCCTCTTTGGGACTGAAGCTGTTCCCTACTGCAGCAGCCTTGTTGCATGGCCCAGACAGTTGTCAGTCACCACAGATTGGCAGATTCCTCATTCTTCACAGCAGAAATGATTTTCGGTTCTTTCTTGAGCTGGCCTGTCTCTAATGTCTCCCTGAGGTTTGTAGGGTTCTTGTAACCGTACCTGTTATAACTACATACTTCTGTCATTTAGACCAATCCCTTTGACTCCCGTTTTCTCTGGGAGAGGACCTTGGGGTTCCATAACTGGCTTTCCCTGGCTGCAAGAGGGCTAGGCCCTATTACAGAGAGGAAATATTTTGTCTGAGTTTATGAAAGCCAACACAGTGACATGATACATTAAGAATGTACTGAAGGTGCAAAGAGAGAAAGCACATATTTCACTTTACTCACAATGAAGTGCAATATGCCAATTTGCTATTGGACCTACTTAAAAGCATAAAGATCTGTAGAAATAGAGCAGACAGTTTAATAATATCCTGAGTAATTTATCTAATTCCATGTCAAAAGCCTAATTGCCAGTTTTTAGGAGCACTGTAACAGGAGTCCATACCACCTGTCTAATATCTTTTCATAGATTTTACCAAAAAGGTAATTAGAACAATTCGCAGATAAAGCGTTTCATAGTTTGTTTACTCCACATTCTCAGACCTTCTACGCATTCCTTTACATTCATTCTGTCCTGTAACTTTCCTGCAGTTTATTTCAGAAACCAGCTTCACTTTAACAGGATTCTTTTTCCTTTTCCCACAGACTTCAACCATTATCTTTCTGTTACTTACAACACATTATCTAGACTCCTTATAGTCACACCTAAAGGTTTAACTCCCTTGCTTTACAGAGCTCAAAACAGGCTGATCATCCAAGAAGTCTGGAAACATGTTGCTAATTATTCTCATCTACATGACAAACTACTTTAAAAGCATCAATTCCATATTTTAGGAGAACATAAACAATGCAAAGTTAAAATACTCAAGAGATTATTACCAAGAAACAGTAAAGACTTCACACTTGTGAATAAAGCTCTCAAATTCAAGACTAGGTTGATACCTGGTGACAAAGCTCGCATATATTAAAGCTATCTAAATAATAATACGTACTGGACAGATTAGCAACAAAGTCTGAAAAAGAAAAACTGATTGCCTGCATTTTTTATCCAATTCTCCTTGTTCAGAAGCCACTAAATTTAAAGGAGCATTCCTAGCTGAGTGATTGTTAAAGTGACTCACTTTTTCCTCCAGCAAGCGGCCCTGAGACTGGTCTGGGGATTCCTCTTGGGAAGCCTGATATCCTACAGCCTTTCTGGAAAACAATATGGACATTCCTCCAAAGATTAGAAATTGAACTCCCATTTGACCCAGCCATACTGCTCCTGGGAATATACTCTGGGAAGACAAAAATACACAGCGGAAACACCGTCTCTACCTTTATGTTCATAGCAGCATTATTCACAATAGCCAGAATCTGGAAACAACCAGAGTGCCCGAGAATCGATGACTGCATAAAGAAGCTTTGGTATATCTACATAAATGGAATACTGTGCAGCAGTTAGGAAAAATGAAGTTATAAAATTTGCCTGCCATGCCTCCCAGGCACCTCATGAGCAGCTGGTCACAGGGAGAGCAAGTAGCAGCTCTGCCCCATGTCTGAGAGTCTCTGGTTCAGCATACCTGGGCCAGATTGAAAAAAAAAAAACTGCTACAGGGTGGGTGTCGATGATCTGGGCTGTGATAGTCTGGTCTGCTGGGTGGAGTTGTGACGAGAGGGAAGTAAGGATGTGGAAAATGGCGGCCCCCAAGGCATGGGGGGGGGTTGTCAGGCTTGTTGTGAGGCTCTGCTGGGGTGGCAGGCCAGGCTAGAACCCGCCATGCCTCCCGGGCACCTCATGAGCAGCTGGGCACAGGGGAGCAAGTAGCAGCTCTGCCCCATGTCTGAGAGTCTCTGGTTCAGCATACCTGGGTCGGATTGAAAAAAAAAAAACTGCTGCAGGGTGGGTGTTGATGATCTGGGCTGTGATAGTCTAGTCTGCTGGGTGGAGTTGTGAGGAACAAGAAGTCTGAATGTGGAAAATGGAGGCTCCCATGGAGTATGGGGGTTGTCTGGCTTGGTGTGAGGCTCTGCTGGGGTGGCAGGCCAGGGTTAGAACCCGCCATGCCTCCCGGGCGCCTCATGAGCAGCTGAGCACAGGGAGAGCAAGTAGCAGTTCTGCTCATGAGGTGCCTGGGAGGCATGGAGGGATCTAACCTGGGCCTGCCACCCCAGCAGAGCCTCACAACAAGCCAGATGACCCCCCTACTCCATGGGGGCCGCCATTTTCCACATCCGGACTTCCCTCTCATCACAACTCCACCCTGCAGACCAGACTATACAGCCCTGATCATCGACACCCTCGCTGCAGCAGTTTTTTTTCAATCCTGCCCAGGTATGCTGAACCAGAGACTCTCAGACATGGGGCAGAGCTGCTACTTTCTCTCCCTGTGCCCAGCCACTCATGAAGGAGCTCGGGAGGCATGGCGGGTTCTAGCCCTGTCCTGCCACCCCAGGAGAGCCTCACAACAAGGTAGGTAACCCCCCCCTACTCCATGGGGCAGCCATTTTCCACATCCGGACTTCCATCTCGTCACCAATTCCACCCAGCAGACCAGACTATCACAGCCCGCTCGTGCGACCGCAAGCGGCCACGCGGTTCATCAATAAATGCTTTATTTACAGGTGACTACAAGAGTATGCCACCCGCACTGCAAGCCTGGCATGCTGCTCGTGTTGTATTTGATATGCCAAATACCAGTAACATTTATATTAGGTCATTCCCATGACCTAATATATGGTTTGAGTCTCTTTATGTTCCTGGGGCAAGCGGATGCCTTTGGGTTCTATTAGCATGAGACAGGACATATGGAGATATTACTGGTGCCCTCTCTAGCAAATAGATGTTGAACGGGAAGATCATGATCGTGATCGTGAAAATTTGCCTATATGGATGGACTTGGAGAAGATTATATTGGGTGAAATTAGCTAGAAGGAGAGAGATAGATACAGAATGACTGCATTTATTTGCATGACATAAATATATATGTACATATTATGATACCAATGTCTAAGGTCAAGTGAAACATGTATCAGGAGGTCTTGTCAAAGGTGGAAATTATCACGAGCGTGTGGGAGTCAGAGGCTAGGTAAGACAGAAAATGGAATAGTGTGCTAACAATTGTCAAAAGTGCTAATACCAACTTAGAACTGAGCATTAAATACAGGCAAAAAGATACACATGACAACCCTTTAATGTATGTTCTGTAGTCCATAGCCTGGAAGGGAAGGAAAAGAGAAAGAGAGAGAAAGGGAAAGAAATAAAGAACCTGCCATGGAGGCGGGCTGGGGGAGGAGAGGGAACCGGGGAGGTTGGTGGTGAGAGATGGGCACTGGTGGAGGCATGGGTGCTGGAACTCTGTATGACCAAAACCCAAATATGTACTTTGTAATTGTGTATCTTTGTAATTGTATATCTCACGGTGGTATAATAAAATACTTTAAAAAATATTTTTACCTAGGCACAATGCCCTGGCTTCAGGCTATTAGGCTGAGGTCTGAGACTACCCCATGATTAACTCTTTGCTAAGCAGCCTTGGAAATTTGCCTTACCAAAAGTCTCAAGAGATCAAATAAAACTGATAGGATAAAAGTTTCGAACTTTAGATTTCAAGTTAGAGGATTTTGAGACTAAATATTTTAATATTTCATTGCAGAAATAAAATATGTACCAGTATTCTCATTACTTTGTGAGGGCTCTCTCAGAGGGTGGGTAGAATATTCCACGGTAATTTGGAGGTAAATCACGCTGTCGCTCAGAGGCCGTGCACAACGAGGAAAACTGGTTTCTGCTCTGCCGGGTGTATCTGTGTCTTAAGATCAAACATTCCAGGGCTTGAAATACTCTCCTCTGAAGGGCGGGTCTCTGCAGGGTGGGTCCTTGTAGGCTGGGTTTCTGACAAGCCAGGCTGGAGACTGGATTAATCTGCTGGGTGGAGATCTTACGAGCTTCAGAGTGTGGATTGTGTGGAGTACATTGGCACGTGATAGGGTCCAATGGAAATGTTACTGGCGCCCGCTCGAGCAAATCGATGAATAACGGGGATTCAAGTGTTCAAGTACCAATATAAGAAAACAGCTGGACTACCTATTTTCTGTGAAAAACAAGACCATCCTTGACTTAATTGCAATAGTTCTTCTACCTTAGTTATTTTCAAAATGGCCTAATTTCTTATTAGAATTTGACCTAGACTTATGGGGGTAAAGCTCTGCACTATCTCGCAAATTTCTTATCTTTTTCCTGTTTTTGGCTATGGCTTCCACCCTTCCTAAACAGCACAGCTTCTGGAGCTGAGAGAATTTTAGGGATCAGGAAACCTTTAACTTTTAACTACAAGATCTAGATTGGGCATGTCAATTTCTCCTTGTGCTCAACACTCAATTTACAAACATTGCCTATCCCTGGCTTACCAGTTTGTTTCTGATTCCAACTTGGTTCTATTTTACACTCCACACAGAGGACAAATTGAGTGCAAACTATGGGTGGCCATCACACATGCAGGAACACATAGTTGATAGGTTGATCTTTAGTTATTATCTGACCCTTTAGGAAGGGCAGAGGATACTGATAGACTGGAAAAGGAAGGGCAGTCCCCCAGGGCAAAGAATAGCTCTGCTCAGCCTATTGGAACCTCGCCCTATGTTTTTCAGCCTGCACCAGCCTCTGTCCCCTGCCTTGTTTTTGTTGACAAAACCAGCAACCTCAATTATAGCCAATTTAGTTGTAAACCTAATGCTACCATTTTCAGCTTTCCTAGTTACAAGTTCTGAGTTCAGCTTTCCCTAGTTCCTAATTCCTAGCTCCAAGTTCTGAGTTCAGGTTTCCTAGTTCCTAATTCCTAGCTCCAAGTTATGAATGTACCTTAGTTGCTGTTGTTGAAGACATAAAAAGAAAGTTAAAATCAGTTACGATGTCCAGTTCCTGGAAATATATGTTTGTGAGGACAAGTTAGGCTGTAAAAATCCTGTACGTTAAATTACTGCATTAATCCCCCTTTGAAACCAATCACCATATTCCTGCCTTCTCTGTTTTGATAATCCCATTCTGGATCTGTTAAGGAAAACTGCGGTTCAGTCCACAGGGTAATCAAGGTCAGCAGCCAGTTCTCATCTGCGCAGGCCCTGTTATGCTCTCATGTTTTGCATGCAACAATTGGACAAAATTATTTGTTATTCGAGGTGAACTTAAAGGCAAAGGTTAGAGCTCGAAATTCCTTTGCAAACTTTGAAGGATCTCCCCAAAATGTCCCTAGCTGCTGCTTGTCTCAGTGAAGCTCATTGAGAAGGGTGCGTGACCCTTCACTCTGCCTGCTTCTCCCTTAGCCACTTCTCTTAGGGAAACTTTCCAGTGGGTCTAGCAGGTTTGGAATGATAGAGGCTCAGCTCTGAGTGCACCCTGCTGGGCCATATTCTGGGGGAAGAGATAGATGCCTGAGCTCTTTCCAGTCTGCTACAATTTCTTCTTTAAGTACATCCTGCTGTACTAGCCCCTTCCAGGGGAGAGCTGCACTTCTGAGGTGCCAAAGACCACAGTGGGCACAGTGGGGCTTCCCCCAAAGGGACCTTTCGCTGAGCTGTTCTTCTCTAGGAAGCTTAGATCTCTGAGGCGAAGCCTGAGCCTCCTGTAGTGATCCCTGGAGGGAGGGCTCAGCAGAAGTAGCCCCAGCCTCCTAGAAAGCTTTTGCAAGTTCTGCAGGTGCCAGTGGAGTTGGAGGCAATATGGAGCCTCTGAGGCTCCATCCTTTGCAGTTGCTGTGGGGTCCTGTTCTGGTTCCTTTACTCCGAGACACATATGAGGCAAAGCTGACAGTTTCTTTTTTCTTTTTCAAAGCCTGCTACAATGCCATGAAGACCTGGAACTTTCATCCTATTTCTTTTTGCTTCTTGCAAAAACAATCTAGCTGCAGGATGGTATCGTAATGCAAGCTACCATTTACTGGCCATTTTTACCTGTGTTCTAGCTGGTATTTAGGCCACATGTTGTTAAGACACTCATTGCTTATGCTGCCTAATTGAAGGTTCTTCCAGTGTTTTAACAAACAAGCCAAAGGGGCTCTTAGGGTATAGAGGCAGAATTTCCCATATTTTGGTGTACTGGCAGCAACCTATGATAAAAGGAGAAACTAAAACATGATGGATACTTAGCAAAAACTTTTCAGGATTTTATCAGCCTCTCCTGAGGGGACTCTAACTCCTCAGCATTGGAGTGAGCCTCTCCTGAGGGGACTCTAACCCCTCCCATACTGGCCTTTTCCTGAGGGGACTCGAACCTCTCATACCTAGTACTTCAGACGGGACTCAAACTCCTCACATGGTGACCATTCCAGAGGGGACTCTAACCCCTCCCATACTGGCCGCTACAGAGGGGACTCTAACCCCTCCCATACTGGCCGCTACAGAGAGGACTCTAACCCCTCCCATACTGGCCACTACAGAGGGGACTCTAACCCCTCCCATACTGGCCGCTACAGAGGGGACTCTAATCCCTCACATGCAAGCTGCTTCCCGAGGGGACTCGAACCCCTAGTATACTGGCCACTTCAGAGGGGACTCTAACCCCTTATATGCTGGACATTCCAGAGGGAACTCTAACACCTCATGCAGTGGCCTTTTCCCGAGGGGACTCGAACAAGGGGCCAGACAAGCAACTGAATGGTATCCGAGATAATTCAATACAGATACCATTCAGTTGCTTGTTTGGTTGGTTCTGAGAAGGTTCCTCCTCAGTTTAGTTACTCCTTATCCAAAAGCCAGTGGATAAAGCCTGGAGACTTGAGAGTCTCCTGAATATGTTACTGCCTGCAGAAATCTTCCCTGCTTTTACCTGGTCTTTTGGCTTGTCCTTGAATTCTTTTTCTGACAGAGAGAAGCAGACTTTTCAGGTGAAGATCACTTTCACAATTTGACTCAACCTGAAAGAGTCAAATCTCACCCCAGTCGAGGTTCTCTGATTTCTCTGAGATTCTGATTGGTGGGTTAATTAGCAGGAGAAGCAGATTAAGTGGATTTAGGGGTGTCCTTTATGACCACGTTTTGGGAGTAGCAGTGTGTTTGCTCCCCTGATTAGGAATTTAACGAGAGCTCACCTAATTTTCCTTGTGGTTCAGGGATGAGCTGGTAATTCTAACAACTCCTTTATCTCTCTAGCCTTCCAGACACAGATCCACAGTTCACAGGATGTAAAGTGACCAAGATAATTCAATACAGTTAAGAAAGTATTGTTTATTTTCTGATGCAAAAATTAGAATATACTTGAATTTTACATATACTTTATGGACAGACAGTAAAATTTCAGGTTAGAAGTTTCCATGCTTATACTGAAGTAAACTGAGGTTAGCATGAGAGCCATGCTCATGATGGACTGACAGTGGTTTCCCCTCACCCCACCATATTTTCATTTGCATTTTGTGTTTGCTTGTTTGTTTTGGCTTTTGAGGTCACACCTGGTAATGTTTAGGGATTGCACCTGACTGCAGTCAGAAATTACTCCCTGGCAATGCTTGGGGAAGCATGGCCGGGAGCAGAGAGGAGGGGCAAGACTCGAGGCGAGGCATCGTGATCTTGGACAATTGGCGGGGTATGATTTGAATTTGTTCACATACCCTCAGCACTACTATGGAGATTTGGAATATGTGCTCAGACCTCATGACATCATTGTGTGTCGGGCGCTCCTGGGGTCCCCGACAGTGCCGGAAAGCGAGTTCCCTTCTACCTCCGAGCCAGCGAGGGAATGGATGAGCACTCAGGGGATCCGATGAGGTTTTAAAAGACTTTACTTATCACAGGTTCAGGCGTACAAATCAGCAAAAAGGAAAAACCCGATGCTTAGGATTCCAGGCTAGAACCCCCAGCCACGTGTAGGCCAAGATGGCGACCACCACGTGCAAAGGCTTTGGGAAAGGAGAAGAACACTTCCAAGCAGGGCGACCGCTCACAGCGGCGACAACCCCCAAAGAAGCGTGCTAGAGTGAAAACCAAACCGGCTAGTTTATATCCCTTCAACTCAGACCTTCCTCCCATTGTTATGGGAAAGCAGGGAGTGTTAAATGTCCTTAGATAATCCCCTCCCTGCACCTCACCTAGGCCCTTTAGTGTGCTAATGCAGCGGCCCTTAAAGGAGTCCTGCAACAATTGTGGACAGAATTGAACGCCTAGCCAAGGATATTATGAAGGACGTAGGATACTGTGACATTATGGTCTTATGTGTGCTCAAAGGAGGTTACAAGTTCTGTGCAGATCTTGTTGAGCACCTGAAGAACATCAGTCGGAATTCAGATAAATTTATCTCTATGAAGGTTGACTTCATCAGACTAAAGAGTTACAGAGTAAGTTATTATTTGTTTTTTCTTAAAAAAGTTTTGCATGGACCCATAAGTTTTCTACTTTCATCTGTATGCTTTAGAAAAGCTTTGTTTGTATTTTAATATGGCTATAAAGTTTAGCACATTCAGCCTCTTAAGTGGACATGTTAAAAACGGGTGCCAAGAAAATCCAGGGAACAGTGATTTTTTTTTTCTTCTTGGGTCATGCCTGGTAATGCTCAGGGGTTACTCCCTGGCTCTGCACTCAGGAATTACTCCTAGTGGTGCTTGGGGGGACCTTTTGACTTTGGGACTTTTAGCTTTTGGCTTTTGGCTCCTGTGGCTTTTGGCTCCTCGGCCTTTTGCTTTTGGCCATTTGTTCTTTGGTCTTTTGTTCCTCTGGGTAGGACTCAGCTCAGGCGAGATCCTCTCTCTTTGGTGGGAGATTTAGGCTCTTTTGTATGGTCTAAGTTCCGACCAGAGCTAGAGTTTGTTCATTATAGTGGAGAGACTTAGAGACATGGGGCAGAGCTGCTACTGACTCTTTCTGTGCCCAGCCGCTCATGAGGCACCCAGGAGGGATGGTGGGTTCTAGCCCTGGCCGGCCACCCCAGCAGAGCCTCACAACAAGCTAGATGACCCCCCACTCCTTGAGGGGCCTCCATTTTCCACATCTGGACTTCCCCTTGTCAGAACTCCACCCAGCAGACCAGCCTATCACAGCCCGGCTTGCGCAGCTGCAAGTGGCTGCGCGGTTCATCAATAAATGCTGGATTTTTAGATGACTACAAGAATATGCTACCCACATGGCAAAGCCTGGCAAGCTACCCGTGTCGTATTTGATATGCCAAATACCAGTAACTGTTATAGACCTCATTCCCATGACCTGATGGAATGGTTTGAGGCTCTTTATGTTCCTGGAGTAAGCAGGTGCCCTTGGGCTCTACTTGCATGAGACAGGTCATATGGAGATGTTACTGGTGCCCGCTAGAGTAAATCGATGATGAACGAGAAGACAGTGATACAGTGAATGCTTGGGGTATTCTGGGATGCTCAGGATCAAAATTGGGTTGATACAAGGCAAATGCTGTACCTACTGTACTGTCAGGGATGCTGCCGGGGTCCCGAAAGTGCCGGGAAGCAAGTTCCCTTCTACCTCCTAAGCCGGCGGGAATGGATGAAGACTCAGGAATCTGATGCAGTTTTAAAAGGGCTTTACTATCACAGGTTCCAATATACAATCCAAAAGCAGGGAAAACCTCCGGACTCTGGGTTCCCAGCTAGGCCCCAGCCAGGTGTAGGCCAAGATGGCTGCCACCACATGTTGAGGCCTAACAGAGAATGGAGAGGTCGGAGAAGGAAAATGCCAAGGGAAGCCAAAGTGGCAAAAGGGAAAAAGAAGGCGCTTCTTTCTTCTTGCAGCTTATTTTATAGCTAGAAATCCGCCCAAACTCCCAAATCAGTCCAAAATGGGCTGGGCTATTTAGAGATGAAAACGAAAATAGCTCTATAGAAATGTTGCAACTTCAGGAAACCATCTGGATGTTTACAAGGACCCAGAGCTAATTCAAAGCCTCCTAGCAGAGCTGGGAGGAGTTATAAGTTAAATGTAACTTCCCCTAGCATGAAGGGTCAAATGCCCTCAGGTAATTTCTCCCAGCACCTCACCTAATATCTTGAGCCAAGATCTGCCTGGAAATGCCTTTATAGGATAGAGAAGGGGGTTTCTGATATGGCATGTCTCTGTACCCAAGTCTATACTAATGCCAGTTAAACATTTCTCCAAGCCTTCACAAGAGTATTGTCTACTTCACGGTAGTTTTGTATTTTAGTTGCCTTTGAGTTATCAGGGATCCATGCTTGCTTGTTTGGAGGCAAACAGCATTTCTCTCTGGTCTAATTACTTAGAGATCCAACGTGGCCAGGCAAATATGCTGGTAATATCTAGCTAATCCTACGATGATTGTGGTAGCATGAGAGAATACTTATACCAGCCAGTATAGAATACATGGTCAGATAAGACTGCCACATTCAGGCTATCCCCCTATCTATGAAGTGACCGGCAGGGAGACAATCCAGGGCAGATGCAGAGGCCTAGGCTTTTAGGTGTCCTGAAACACTGTACTACAAAGAAAATTAAACAATAAAGAGAACTATTGCTTGGTTTTTCATAAAATAGACTCTGAGACACAATTTATGCCTAGGTGCTCTTCAATCAACACCTGGATTAGGAAGTGAGGAGTGTCAAGCTGTGATGTACATATAACAAGCCCATGAACTCATTTTACCTATTACTAGAATAGTCTTTCTGAATGGCTCAAAACAAGTCAAAACAGGGGAGAAGGCTTCATGTTTTTTGCATCAACTAGAGATTGGATATGGATTGACATCTTTCCATTCTCCTGAAAGTTGTGCTCATGAACTTTGGTACATCTACACAATGGAATACTAGCAGCTCTTAGAAAAAATGAAGTTATGAAATTTGCCTATAAATGGATGGACTGGAGAGGCTCATGTTGAGTGAAATTAGCCAGAAGGAAAAGACAGATATAGAATGACTGCATTTATTTGCATGACATAAATATATATGTATTTTTATAGATACATATATATTATGATACAATATCCAAGGTCAGGCAAAACATGAATCAGGAGGTCTTGTAAAAGGTGGAATCTACCACAAGTGTGTGGGGAGTCAGAGGTTAGGTAAGACAGAGAAGGGGACAATACTAATAATAGTCGAAAATGTGCTAATAATAGTCGAAAATGATAATATCAGCCTATAACTGAGCATTGAATATAGGCAAAAAGATACATTCGATGACCTCTAAATGTATATATTGCAATCCACAATGTGTAAGAGAAGAGAGAGAGAGAGAGAGAGAGCGAGAGAGAGAAGAGACAAAGAACCTGCTATAGAGGCAGACCAGGGGAGAGGGAGGAATTGGGGTCATTGGTGGTGGGAAATGGGTACTGATAGGGGGATGGGTGCTGGAACACTGTATGACTGAAACCCCAACATGAACATCTTTGTAACTGTATATCTCATGGTCGTATAATAAAATACTAAAAAAAGTTGTGCTCATGAATTAGCCAGTTCTCTCCTTGGGCAAGGTCAAGTCCCAAAGAAGATCTTACAACACAGCTAAGATCTGTCAGCCTCTAGCACTCCCAGAACACAGGAAAATGAGGGAATTAGTTATAGAGGAAGAGGGGTAGAAAAGGACAGCACCTTATCTACCTCACAAATATAGCCTTCCCAAAAATAGACTTTCTGCCAGATAACTTACATTTCTTCGATTTATTACCTCTTGAAATTTGAGCAAGTCCCTTCATTTTTAGATTTTTTTCTCTTACCTAGAGAAAGAAAATGACATAAATATATGCTTTCTTATACATGTTACCTCGATCTTAGGTTTACACCTGGATTGACCATAATCTAGGTTGCACGTTTGCCAACAAAAGCACTTTCTTGACCATGCTTCATGTAAAAAACAGGTAGGGGACAGAGGCTGGTGCAGGCTGAAAAATGCAGAGTGAGGTCCCAATCGGCTGAGTAGGGGTATTCTTTGGCCTGGGGAAGGTTCCTTCCTTTTTCAGTCTATAGGTTTCCTCTACCCTTCCTAAAGGGTCAGATCATAACTGAAGATCGATCGATCAACTGTATGTGCAACTGTATGTATGTGTGCATGTGTGGTGACCACCCATTGTTTGCAGTTAATTTGTCTGTTTGTGGGAAACATTGGAGTGTTAGATAAAAACAAGTTGGAATCAGAAACAAATTGTTAAACCAAAGATAAGCAATGTGTTCTAAACTGAGTGTTAAGCATGAGGGAGAGATTGACATGCTCAATTTAGATCTTATGGTAAAAGGTTCACTATCACTATCACTATCTTCCTGTTCATTATCTATTTGCTCGAGCAGGCACCATTAATATCTCCATATGTCCTGTCTCATGCTAGTAGAGCCCAAGGGCATCTGCTTGCTCCAGGAACATAAAGAGCCTCAGATAATTATATTAGGTCATGGGAATGACCTAATATAATTGCTACTGGTATTTGGCATACCAAATATGACACAGGCAGCTTCCCAGGCTTGCCGTGTGGGTGGCATACTCTTGCAGTCACCTCTAAATACAGCATATATTGATGAACCGAGTTAGCCGGGCTATGATAGGCTTGTCTGCTGCTGGGTGGAGTTCTAACGAGAGGGAAGTCCGATATGGAAGATGGCGGCCCTCATGGCAGCCCTCAATGGTAAGAGGTTAAGAGATCTAATTGTAAAACCTTTTATGGGTTCCTGATCCCTGAAATTATCTCAGCTACAGAACCTGTGCTATTTAAAAGGGTGGGAGCAAAAGGCAGAATCAGGAAAAAATATGGCTTTGTGAGATAGTGCAGAGCTTTTACCTTATAAGCCTTAGTCAAATTCTAATGAGAAATTAGGCTGTTTTGAAAATAACTAAGGTACAAAAACTATTGCAATTAAGTAAAGGAAGATCTTGTGTTTCATGAAAAATTGGTAGTTCAAATTTTTTTTTATGCTAGTATTTCTAAAGGTACATATTTGTTTTATTCCTGCAATGGATTATTAGAATATCTGGTATAGAAAATCTTCTAATTGAAATAATTGTGGTACATAAAAACAGGTTCAAGAAGTAAAGTTCAGTGTAAAACATGGGTTTCTAAAGTTGTAAAATTGGTTGCAAAACTTTTATCCAACCAGTGTTTTATTTGGTCTCTTGAAACTTTTGGTAACTTAAATTTTAAGATATACTTAGCAAAGATTTAATAATGGGGGTGATCTCAGACCTCAGCCTGATATTCTGAAGCCACAGCATTCTTCCTTGGTAAAAAGTTTTAAAGATATCAGGATTTCCATGTAGAATCCCAAACCAGTCTTGGGACCTCTTGCAGGAGAAAGGAAGTGAGCCACTTTAATATTCAAGCAAATAATAATGCTCCTTTTAAATTTAGTGACTTCTGAACAAGGAGAATTGGATAAAAACTGAGAAATCAGTTTGTGTTTTTTTTCAGATTATGCTGCTAGTCTGCCCAGTACATGCTATTATTATAATAGATGTATATGTGAGCTTTTTTTATTTTATGGGTCACTCCTGGCAATGCTCAAGGGTTTCTCCTGGCTCTGCACTCCCAGTGGTGCTCGGTGGACCATATGGGATCCTGGGGATCGAACCCTGGCCGCTTGCAAGGCAAACGCCCTACCTGCTGGACCGTCGCTCCTGACCCATATATGTCAGCTTTATCACTAGGTATCAACCTAGTCTTTGACTTGAAAGTCTTTGTTACTCACAAGTGTGGAATCATTATTGTTTCTTGGTAGCAAGAGACTGGGCCACTTAGGATGAACCACAGTAGAGCCTGGCAAGTTACCCGTGGTGTATTCCAGCATGCCAAAAACAGTAACAATAAAGGATCTCATTACCAATGGAATGGAGACATTACTGGAGGCCCACTTCGAGGCAAATCAATGAACCACGAGAAGACAAGTGACAAGGGATACATGTCAATATTTTATATTGCCAAACTGCATTATATTATGCACATTATAATAAGAAAATACAAGTTAACTATTTTCAGAAAAATTTACCCCCAAATGGTAAATTATTTTTCTCGAGAGAGATCACTTGATCACTTGAATCCCATTATTCATCGATTTGCTCGAGCGGGCGCCAGTAACATTTCCATTGGACCCTATCACGTGCCAATGTAGCCCAATGGCATCTGGTTGATTCAGGAATATGAAGAGCCTCAAACCATTCCTTCAGGGTCCTTACAAGGAAGTCTTACCATCTTGTAGGTGGGCGGCCCCTGTGATCTTTTGACAACCCGTGGGATCCAGTTGGTAATGGCTCTAGTTCAGCAGTTGTCTCCAATCGCATTCTATATCCAGCCCATCTGATTTTCGATGCCTTGGCAAATGAGACAGCATCCCTGATTCTGGAATAGCGATGGAGGTCAGAACTCCGGATTCCTTCTCTCACTTTGAGTGAGGCGTGATATTCCAAGCATAGCTCTTTTGATTCCTCTCTGGGAGATCCGAATAGCATTCTCATTCTGCTTTCGTAGGGCCCAGGTCTCTGGGGGCATATGTTAATGCAGGGAGAATGGTGGAGTCAAAGAGATGTGCCTGGAGCGGGAGGTTCTTTGTCCTTTTTTAGCTATTTCTTCAATGCCTTTGAAGGCATTCCATGCCGCTCTCTTCCTCCTGCGCAGCTCAGGTTTTAGGTCATTCATCATGTTGATTTCTCGACCTAGGTACACATAACTGCTGCATTCAGAGATGTTTGTTCCATTGAGAGTGAATGGGGCCTCTGGAACTAGTTCATTCTTCATAAACATCGTTTTCTCTAGATTCAGCTGTAGACCTATATTTCCACATTCTCGGTCGAAGTCAGCCAGCGTTTGTGCTGCTTGGCTAATGTTTGGTGTTATTAGAACGATGTCATCAGTGAAGCAGAGGTGGTGTAGTTGCCGACCATCTATTTTCACTCCCATTCCTTCCCATTCCTAATTGTTGCATGATGTTCTTGAGGGTGGCGCTGAAGAGTTTTGGTGAAATGGTATCACCCTGCCGGACCTCTCTTTTCACATTAATGATCACTTCTTTGTAGAGGTGCAGAGAAGCGATAAAAGAAGACCTCAAAGACAGAAGAACAGAAATACTGGAAGATGCAGCAGAGGCAGGGAAAAAGCATTCACACTGCCCGCCTGTCCTTCGCCAACTGCAACCAAGATGACTGCCCTCCGACGCCCTGACGGATCTATCACATCTTCCAGAAAGGCAATGGAGAAGATTATCCATGACTTCTACTCAAATCTCTTTGATAGCCACATCCACCTGCCCACATACCAAATTCCACAGGATGGATATATCATTCCCAATGTTCTCCCTTCTGAAATCTGACATGCCATCTGGTCGGTGAAGAAGGGGAACAGCACCAGGCTCAGACAAAGTCAGACCCAAACACCTGAAGAATCTGCCGTCGGTACTCATCAGTACACTAGCTCGGCACTTCACACGCTACCTGTCTGAATGCAAGGTGCCCTCCCAATGGAAAACCAGCAGGACAGTTCTACTGTTCAATAAGGGAGACATTCACGACATAGGCAACTATCGCCCCATCTGCCTATTGTCCGTCATCTACAAGCTGTTTACATGAGTCATACTGAACAGGATTAGCAAAACACTAGATGAAGGACAACCATGCAAGCAAGCAGGCTTCCGGAAAGGATTCAGCACAATCGACCATATCCACACAGTAAACAAGCTCATTGAGGTTTGTAGGGAATACAAGATGCCGTTCTGTCTCACGTTCATTGATTTACAGAAAGCCTTTGACTCTGTGGATACTGAAGCAGTCATTGAGCCCTAGCTAAACAGGGTGTTCAAATCCAATACATCAAGATCCTTTGTGAGCTAGAGAGAGATAAAGAGAGAGAAAAGAGAGAGAGCCAGGTGGTAAATTTTTAAGTCACTTAAATCACTTGATCATTTGACATCCAGTTATTCATCGATTTGCTTGAGCAGGCACCAAGCAACATTTCCATTTGACCCTATCATGTGCCAGTGTAGTGCAATGGCATCTGGATGCCTCAGGAATACAAAGAGACTCTAACCGTTCGTTCAGGGTCTTGATGAAGAATTCTGACCATCTTGTAGGTGGGCAGCCACGTGATCTTTTGACATTGCATGGGATCCAGTCAGTAATGGCTCTAGTCCAGAGGTCATCCACAAATCACATTACATGTCCAGCATATCTGATTTCGACACCTTGGCAAATGAGAGAGAGTCCCTAACTCTGGAACATCGATGGAGGTCAGAACTCTGGATTACTTCTCTCACTTGAGTGATGCATGGGTATTCCAAGCATAGCTCTTTCAAATCCTCTTTGGGAGACCTGAGTAGAATTCCTCATCATGCTTTCATAGGGCCCAGATCTCTGAGGCATATGTTCATGCAGGGAGAACAGTGGAGACAAAGGGATGTGTCCAGAGCTGGAGTTTCTTTGTCCTTTTAGCTATTTCTTCTATGCTCTTGAAGGCATTCCATGCCACTCTCTTCCTCTTGTGTAGCTCAGGTTTTAGGTTGTTCTTCGTGTTGACTTTTCAACCTAGGTACACATAACTGCTGCATTCAGAGATGTTTGTTCCATTCAGAGTAAATGGGGCCTCTGGAACTAGTTCATTTTTCATGAACATAGTTTTGTTGAGATTGAGGTGTAGACCTATCTTTCCACATTCTTGGTTGAAGTCAGCCAGCATTTGTGCCCCTGGGCTAATGTTTGATGTTATTAGAATGATGTCATCAGCTAAGCGGGAGGTGGTGTGGTTGCCGACAAATCTATCTTCACTCCTGTTCCTTTCCATTCTAGCTGTCACACTACGTTCTCGAGGGTGGTGCTGAAGATTTTGGTGAAATGGTATCACCCTGCCGAGCCCCTCTTTTGACTTCAATGATCACTTCCTTGTGGAATGGTGAGTAAATAAAACATATGCTGGCATATTGATGACCTGAAGGTGACAAAGAAAGATCAAGTATGACGTCATTGTTCTGACTAGGCAAGGAGGCATCAATCACATCAGGCTGTTCTTGATACTGGAGGAGAATCCCCTGAGCATTGCGGGGTGTGACCTAAATCCCCACCCCAAAAAAAAAAAAAAAAAAAGAATTATTTCTTGGAACATGCGGCGAAAGAGGCATCGGTGGTGTTGGTGTCCTTGTCAACAAGAACATGGCCTTGAATTTGATCATTTGAATGCCTAACAAACTGGATAGGACTATTACACTTGAAGAGATGTGGCCCTCTGCCAGAAATTTCTCTCTTCATTGTCTACACACCCAACATCCACATAGAAGGGTTAGGAAATTGAGAAATTCTGCATGGAACTGGAGGAGTTCTATAAGAAAGATCAAACTTTCTAGAAGATCATAGTCTGTCATTTAATGTCAAGATAGGACTGAGAAGATCAGCTGAAGAAATTCACATCGGGACCCATGGCCTAGAATAGAACAAACAGGGTGAAAGACTATCTGAGCTCATCATGTCCACAAGACCATTCATAGGAACTCAGCAGTTTCAGAAGGCTGAAGCGAAATGTTAGACATGGGAATTTCCTGGTGGACAGTTCCACAATGAAATTGACCACATCATCATCAATCAATGGTTTTGCCTGACCGATGTTGCTGTTGTCCCAAAATTCCAAACAGGATCGGACCACTGGTCTCCTTCCTGCAAAATTTACTTCAAAGTTTAAGAAGAGAACTCCCAGAACGACCACCAACTGGGAACTCTTTGGCACCATTGCCGAAACATGGAAAGATACCATCATTGATGACATCGATGAAGAATACAATCGACTGGTTCAGCACCTCCATGATTGTGCGAAGAATGCCAAGAGAGACAGACACAAAAAGGACCGCCTATCTTCAGAAACTCTCGAGCTCATTCGCCAATGTGGCAAGGCACAAGCCTCAGGCAAAAAAATGCTAACGTCCCTAGCTTTGCAAAGCAGTGCAGAGAAGCTGTTGCAGGACACCTAAAAGCCTAAGAGACTCCACATCTGCCCTGGATTGCCTCCCTGCAGGTAACTTCAGATAGGGGTAGTTCAAATGTGGCAGTTTATCTGACCATGTATTCTGTACTGGCTGGTATAAATATTCTCTTGTGCTACCACAATCATCACGGACTAGCTAGATCTTACCAGCATATTTGCCTGGCCACGTTGGATCTCTAAAGTAATTAGACCAGAGAGAAATGCTGTTTGCCCTCAAACAAGCAAGCATGGATCCCTGATAACTCAAAGGCAAATAAAATACAAAACTACCGTGAAGTAGACAAGACTCTTGTGAAGGCTTGGAGAAATATTTAACTGGCATTAGTACAGTTTTTGGTACAGAGACATGCCATGTCAGAAACCCCCTTCTCTACCCTATAAAGGCATTTCCAGGCAGATCTTGGCTCAAGACATTAGGTGAGGTGCTGGGAGAAATTACATGAGGGCATTTGACCCTTCCTGCCAGGGGAAGTTACATTTTGCTTACAGCTCCTCCCATCTCTGCTAGGAGGTTTTGATTAGCTCTGGGTTCTAGTAAACAGCCAAAAATGCCTCTGAAGTTGCTACATTTCTATAGAGTTATTTTCCTGTTTTCATCTCTAGAGCTAGCCCAGCCCAGAATGGGGGTTGGAGGGTTTGGGCGGATTTCTAGCTATAAAATAAGCTACAAGAAGAAAAGGCTCTCTCTTTCTCCCTTTGCCATTTTGGCTTCCCCTTGCCATCTGCCTCTCCGTCCTCCATCTCTGTTGGGCTTCAACATGTGGTGGCAGCCATCTTGGGCAACACGTGGCTGGGGCCTAGCTGGTGACCCAGGAGGTTTCCCCTGCTCTTGGATTGTATATTGGAACCTGTGATAGTAAAGCCCTTTTAAAACTGCATCGTATACCTGAGTTTTCATCCATTCCTTGCTGGCTTCAGAGGTAAAAGGGAACTCACTTTCCGGCACTGTTGGGGATCCCGGCAGCATACCTGACAGAAGTGATAAAAGAAGATCTCAAAGAGAAGAGCAGAAATACTGGAAGATGCAGCAGAAGCAGGGAAAAGCATTCACAGTGCCCACCTGTCTATCACAAACTATAAGACCAAGATGACTGCCCTCCAACGTCCTGATGTATAGATCACATCTTCCAGAAAGTCAATGGAGAAGATTATCCATGACTTCTACTCAGATCTATTTGATAGCCACGTCCACCTGCCCACATATCAAATTCAACAAGATGGATATTTCATTACCAATATTCTTCCTTCTGAAATCCGACATGCCACTTCTTTGGTAAAGAAGCGAACAGTCCAAGTCCCAGACAAATTCAGACCTGAGCACCTGAAGAATCTGCTGTCAGTACTAAAAATACACTGGCTCGGCTCTTCACATGCTACCTGTATGAATGCAAGAGCCCTCCCAATGGAAAACCAGCAGGACAGTTCTACTGTTCAAGAAGGGAGACATCCAGCACATTGGCAACTATCACCCCCATCAGCCTGTTGTCTGTCATCTACAAGCTATTCATTTGAGTCATCCTGAACAGGATTGGCAGAACATTGGATGAAGGACAACCATGCAAGGAAGCTGGCTGATGAAAAGGATTCAGCACAATAGACCATATCCACACAATAATCAAGCTCATTCAGGTTTGTAGGGTTTTCATTATGCAGCTCTGTCTCACTTTCATTGATTTAAAGAAAGCCTTTGGTCTCTGGAAACATCAAAGCCCCTAGCCACACAGGGGTGTTCAAACCAATACATCAAGATACTTCATGAGCTGTATTGATGGATTCACCACCAAGATCTCACATAGTCACATAAATACCCCCTCTAAAAATAGGAAATATCAAGATTAAGATACATTTACTTATCATTCTCACCTATCCATTTTTTGCATTACTTCTTATTGTAAATTCAGTCTATGTATTCTCTCATCTTTTGACATGCGCCATGCATAATTTGATCATTTGACTTCAAAAGAAAATAAACAATCCTTACTGTCTTTACCCGAGTTATTACATACCTACAGACTTGGAAGGGAATCACAAGTAAGAGTTATCAGGAGGTTTGGTTCCGCAACATACCCCATACTCTACTAAACTTTTCATTATGGTTATGTATCTTACAATTTTCTTTCTTTTTTAAAGACTTTAAAACCATGCTGTTCTATAAACTCTTTCAACACATAATCTCCCACAGTTTTCAATAATTTAGTGTTTGATGATGTGTAAATTTGGAGTGACTGCATGCCAAAGACAGCATGGCAGTAGTGAAGGCGTAATATTTTATACCACCCTAAATAATTTCCTTTTACTTCCCATAATAGTTTTTGCTTCTGTGTGTTCACAGAAATGATGGAGAATTTATATATTTTTATTTTTACATGTTTAGTTGCTGAACACTTCTGCTAGTATGGCGTCATATTTGGAAATAAAAATAAATATAGTCTAGGAATCTTCTTAACAATGTTTTTAACGGTAATAATTCAGATATTGATTAGATATGCTCATTACCAGAAAATAAAACTTACATACCCATATTTTCAGTATAATCCATCACACACAGAACCAGTACCATCCCAGGAATTCCACCATCAGGGATTAATTCCTGAGTGCAGAGCTCCAGTAGTAACACCTGAGGCATTGCTGGTTTAAGCTCTTCCCAGCAAAATAGAAAAATAAAAAAATAAAATACCCTCATTCATATCAAGATCTGCCTCCTCTTATTTTCTGTTCATCATTTCTGCTTTCTGATGAAGTTCTGATATATATTCTACTAGATACATATTTGACAAATGTATTTGTCCTTCATGTCTCTTGGATTAAATATTCCTTGAGAATATTAGAATTTATCACATAAATTTGAGTTCGAAAAGTCTCTATATTATCCATTTTAAAGATATTTCATGGAAAATACAGCAGCTATTTAAAGATTAAAAAAAAATAATGTCTATCCCACAAACACTAAAATTTTTAAATAATTTACTTTATCAAAGTTTCCTAAGATTTTTGGATTGCAGTTATCTAAGTATATGTCAAATTCCATGCCTCATTAGTAGTTAAAAATGTTTATGGGGGAGAGAAAGTGACAGAAAGCAGGTAGTGTAAATGTCTTATCCACTGCAGTTGTGTTTAATCCCCAATACAACCTGAAAGTAATCACTTGATCACTTGGAATCCCGTTATTCATCGATTTGCTCGAGCCGGCTCCAGTAACATTTCCATTTGGCCCTATCATGTGCCAATGTAGCCCAATGGCATCTGGTTGATTCAGGAATATGAAGAGCCTCAAACCATTCCTTCATGGAGTCTTGACAAGGAAGTTTGACCATCTTGTAGGTGGGCTACCACATGATCTTTTGACATCCCGTGGGATCCAGTCGGTAACAGCTCTAGTCCAGTGGTCACCGCCAAATTGCATTACATGTCCAGCCCATCTGATTTCCGATGTCTTGGCAAACGAGACAGTGTCCCTGATTCTGGAATAGCAACGGAGGTCAGAACTCCAGATTCCTTCTCCTCACTTGAGTGAGGCGTGATATTCCAAGCATAGCTCTTCGATTCCTCTCTGGGAGACCGAATAGCATTCTCATCTTGCTTTAAAGTATGGCCCAGGTGTCTGCAGTATATGTTAATGCAGGGAGAAGGTAATACTAATTTTTATTTAGTTAGATTATCTATCTTTTTGTAGCAATATGCAAGTGTGCTAACAATTAGGATCTTTCCTTGATTCCATTAGCTTCTATAAGGATGCCTGGAGATTTTCAGATGACAATTTTCCTTGCTTTAAGTGTTCTGTAAATATTACAGCTATAATGAGTTAGGCAGAAAGAGAGCAACTGAAGGGATTATTTTTTTTTATAATCCTCTCTCCCTGATTTGTGTTACTTAGCTTAACTTTCCAAATGGAAATGGTGAAGTTCTCAATTTGGTCTGAAAGTCAGAAATAATGTTATATAAGCTACATAATTTACATGGTAAATTATACTTTATCAATAACTATATATACCTTCCGTTGAGTCTTTTTTTTTTGGGGTTTGCTTTTTTGGGTCCCACCTAGCAACACTCAGGAGTTACTCCTGGCTTTTTGCTCATGAATTACTTCCTGGAAGTGCCTAGGGACCATATGGTGCCCAAGATTGAATCTGGGTTGGCTACATGCAAAGGCAAATGCCCTATCTGCTGTGCTATCGCTCTGGCCCCCCTTTCTGAGTTTTTTGCATACGTAAATGCCACCTAAAAACTATGACTTGAAGTGTCATGTTTTAAGATTTGAAAAACATTAAAATGTGTTTAAAATAAAGAATAATTTGGGTCACAATTCATTTTAAATTTCCGTTAGTCTTTGATTATCTGTGATGTACCAGGAACTGATATAAAAATCAGTGACACAGGAATACTTTCTTTCTTTCTCAGTGGTCTATAAACCTGATCACTGTACAAGTCTCATAATGTTTATTAAAGCTCTGATTAACTTCTTGTGAAACTCAGGTTTTCAATTCAAGCATTGCAGACAATCAAAAGCTAGCGCAAAGTTGATTTAAAAATATCATTGGTCAAATATGGAGTTTTACCCAAAAAAAAACATTTACTCCCATTAACTTCAATCATCTGATGCTTATAATATACTTTCACATAATTGCTAGGTTACTGTGAGTCGTTAGTAAATATTATAAAGAAAAGAAATCCTAAAAAATCTTGAATTACAGTAAGTCAGTTTTAAGGAGTGTCAGTTAAACCATGTTATAACTCATCTGAAAATACACAGAAAAATAGTAGAGTATAAAGTAGGCAATGCACTTAAATCTTTATTTTTATTTTTACACTGAACTAAATTGATCAAACCCGGTATAACAAGTTCAAAAAAGTTTGTAACCTAAGAAGATTAAACTCCAACTTTGTTTTTTTTTTGGTTGTAAGTTTGACCCACACTTGGCAATGCTCACCAGATACTCTTTTTTAAAAATATTTTATTATACCACCATGAAATATTACAAAGATATTCATGTTTGAGTTTTGGTCAGACAGTGTTCCATTACTCCATCCCCTCCTCCAGTGCCCCTTTCCCACCACCAATGTCCCCACTTCCCTCCGCCTTCCCCCAGCCTACCTCATAGCAAGTTCTTTATCTCCTTTCTTTATCTCTCTCTCTCTTCTCTCTCTTTCTCTCTCTCTTTCTGGCTTCCTTTACTTATGCATTGTGGATTAGTAATACATACATTTTGAGTTATCATTTGTATCCCTTTTGCCTGTATTAATGTTCAGTTCTTGGATAGTAGCATCATTTTCAAAGTGACATGTCACCACTGTTCCCTTCTCTGTCTTATGCTTGGCCTCCTGACTCCCACACGTTTGTGATATACCAGCACTGCAAGCTATGGGATCGGCGCTGTGTCTCCAGCAGTGGAGTTCAGACAGAGACTGACTTTGGTTGTATTGAATGAGGTTTTCTGACTTCTGGGAGCCTGGCAGAAGACAGGCCAAGGAGCAAAACTTACCCCCACTGCAAGAGCCCCATCAGTCTAGCCCAGGGCAGGTAGGCAGAATACTGCCCTGCACCTGATTACTGGTGTCTGGCCAAGAGCCCCAGCAGCAAAGTGCAGATACTCTCTTGACTCTACACTCAGAAGCACTCCTGGTGGTGTTCAGGAGAATCATATAGGATCCCAGGATAGAACCCAGGTTGGTCACGCACGGACAAGTGTCCTGCCGACCCACCGTACTATGTCTCTCCAAACCTTAAGGCAGAAACTTCCTAAGTTCAATTTCAAATTACCACTCGACAATTAAATGTGCTCCTGGACAGTGTGTTCCATTCGTAAATATTTTAAAATACTTTATCGTCCAGTAGAGTTGGTGTCAGTATTAAGATTTTGTATCCCTCTACTGGAATGCTCTATCTTCCGAGTACAGCTCCTGGTTTCAATGTTAAGATTTTGTAAAGTAGTTACTGAGGTCCAAAGTGAACCCTCATAGAGTCAAGATTGGCCTGATATTTTCCTTGACAAAAACATTACAATCATGTTCTACGTCACGAGATGCAGTTTTCCAGATCCTAGGTGAGAGTGAAAATGAATAAGATAAATAGGAAGTGCCTCTTTCCAAATTTTTCTATCAAATAGGGCAAGACTTTAGGCAAATTCTCCTTCCCTGAAGGTGACAAAAGCCCATCTAGGAACTAATGTGTGCTAAAACTTACAATTTCTTCACGGACCATATAGTCTGTACACGGCTATTTCCTCCTGAATCTGCTCCCGGCGATGCACTCTGGCTGGTTCTGGGGCAGAAGGTCTGTG
>JAJIBD010031648.1:0-16765 GCA_021461705.1 Cryptotis parvus | reverse complement strand
GATGGATTGACAGTGGTTTCCCTCACCCCACCATATTTTCATTTGCATTTTGTGTTTGCTTGTTTGTTTTGGTCTTTTGAGGTCACACCTGGGGTGTTTAGGGATTGCACCTGACTGCAGTCAGGAATTACTCCTGGGCAATGCTTAAAAGCATGGCCGTAGCAGAGAGGAGGGCAGACCGGCGAGGCATCGTGATCTTGGATAACTGGCCGGGGTATGATTTGAATTTGTTCACATAAATTTCAGCACTACTATGGAGATTTGGAACATGTGCCTGTGACCTCATGACATCATTGTGTGTCAAGCGCTCCGGGCCAAGTCCCCGGACAGTGCCGGAAAGCGTGCCCTCTTCTACCTCCCGGCCACAGGAAACGATGAGCACTCAGGATCCGGCCGAGGTTTCTAAAGACTTTACTTATCACAGGTTCAGGCATACAATCAGCAAAAGGAAAAACCTGGCGTTTAGGATGCCAGGCTAGAACCCCAGCCACGTGTAGGCCAAGATGGCGTACTCACCACGCAAAGGCTTTGGGAAAGGAGAAGAACACTTCCAAGCAGGGGCACCGCCATGCTTGCAGCTACAACCCCAAAGAAGCGCAGGTAGAGTGAAAACCAAACCGCTAGTTTTATATCCCTCTTCAACTCAGACCTTCCTCCCATTGTTATGGAAAGCAGGGAGTGTTAAATGTCCTTAGATAATCCCTCCCTGCACCTCACCTAGGCCCTTTAGTGTGCTAATGCAGCGGCCCTTAAAGGAGTCCTGCAACAATTGTGGACAGAATTGAACGCCAGCCAAGGATATTATGAAGGACGAGGGATAATGTGACATTATGGTCTGGTGTGTGCTCAAAGGAGTTTACAAGTTCTGTGCAGATCTTGTTGAGCACCTGAAGAACATCAGTCGGAATTGTGATAACGTATCTCTATGAAGGCTAATTTCATCAGACTAAAGAGTTGGTGCAGAGTAAGTTATTTATTTGTTTTTCTCTAAAAATTTTTGCAAGGACCGGCTAAGTTTTCTACTTTCATCTGTATGCGAAAAGCTTTGTTTGTGTTTTAATATGGCTATAAAGTTTAGCACATCTCAGCCTCTTAAGTGGACATGTTAAAAACAAGGGCCAAGAAAAATCCAGGAACAGTGATTTTTTTTTCTTCTTGGGTCATGCCTGGTAATGCCTAGGGCATTCTGGCTCTGCACCCAGGAATCACTTAGTGGTGCTTGGGGGACCTTTTGACTTTGGGACTTTTTAGCTTTTTTGGCTTTGCCCTTGTGGCTTTTGGGCTCCTGCCTGGCTTTGTGGCCATTTGTTCTTAGTCTTTTGTTCCTCTGGTAGACTCAGCTCAGGCTAGATCCTCTTTGGGTGGGAGATTTAGGCTCTTCGTATGGTCTAAGTTCCACCAGAGCTAGAGTTTGTCTATTATAGTGTAGAGACTTAGAGACATGGGCAGGAGCCGCTAAATGACTTCTCAGCTCAGCCGCTCATGAGGGCACCCAGGAGGGATGTTGTGGTTCTAGCCCTGGCCGGGCCACCCCAGCAGAGCCTCGCAACAAGCTAGGATGACTTCACTCCTTGAGGGGCCTCCCATTTTCCACATCTGGACTTCTGCCAGAACTCCACCCAGCAGACCAGCCTATCATGCCCGGCCGCGCAGCTGCAAGTGGCCGCGCGGTTCATCAATAAATGCTGGATTTTTAGATGACTACAAGAATATGCTACCCACATGGCAAAGCCTGGCAAGCTACCCATGTCGTTTGATATGCCAAATACCAGTAACTGTGGTCAGACCTCGATTCCGCATGACTGATGGAATGGTTTGAGGCCCTCTTTATGTTCCTGGAGTAAGCAGGTGCCCTCCGGCTCTACTTCATGAGACAGGTCATATGGAGATTTACTGGTGCCCGCTTGATGAAATCGACAATGAACGAAGACAGTGATACAGTGAATGCTTGGGGTATTCTGGGATGCTCAGGATCAAAATTGGGTTGATAAGGCAATTTTTGTACCTACTGTACTGTCAGGGATGCTGCCGGGTCCCGAAGTGCCGGAAGCAAGTTCCCTTCTACCTCCGGCCGGGCGGGAATGGATTGAAGACTCAGGAATCTGATGCAGTTTTAAAAGGGGCTTTACTATCACAGGTTCCAACATACAATCCAAGAGCAGGAAAACCTCTGACTCTGGGTTCCCAGCTAGGCCCTAGCCAGGTGTAGGCCAAGATGGCTGCCACCACATGTTGAGGCCCTAACAGAGAATGGAGAGGTAATTCGGAGAAGAAAATACCAAGGGAAGCCAAAGTGGCAAAAAAAGGGGAAAAAAGAAGAGCTTCTTCTTCTTGCAGCTTATTTTATGGAGCCAGAAATCACCCCTCCAAATCAATCCAAAATGGGCTGGGCTTCTATTTAGAGATGAAAACAGGAAAATAGCTCTATAGAAGTGCAACTTTAGGAAACCATCTGGATGTTTACAAGGACCCAGAGCTAATTTAAAGCCTTCCTAGCAGAGCTGGGAGAAGCGTATGTTAAATGTAACTTCCCCCCTAGCATGAAGGGTCAAATGCCCCTCAGGTAATTTCTCCCAGCACCTCACCTAATATCTTGAGCCAAGATCTGCCTGGAAATGCCTTTATAGGTTAGAGAAGGGGTTTCTGAGATGGCATGTCTCTGTACCAAAGTCTAATACTAATGCCAGTTAAATATTTCTCCAAGCCTTCACAAGAGTATTGTCTCCTTCACTGTTGTTTTGTATTTTAGTTTTCTCCGAGTTATCAGGGGAGCCATGCTTGCTTGTTTGGAGGCAAACAGCATTTCTCTCTGGTCTAATTACCTAGAGAGATCCAACGTGGCCAGGCAAATTATGCTGGTAATATCTAGCTAGTCCTACGATGATTGTGGTAGCATGAGAGAATACTTATACCAGCCAGTACAGAATACATGGTCAGATAAGACTGCCACATTCAGGCTAATCCCCTATCTATGAAGTGACCGGCAGGAGGCAACCAGGGCAGATGCAGAGGCCTAGGCTTTGGTTGTCCTGGAACACTGTACTACAAAAGAAATTTAAACATAAAGAGAACTATTGCTCGGCTTTGCATAAAAGCTAGACTCCTGAGACACAATTTTGCTACTGGTACTCTTTGAATCAACACCTGGATTAGAAGTGAGGAGTCCAAGGCTGTGATGTACAGTATAACAAATGTTATGAACTCATTTTACCTATTACTAGAATAGTCTTTCTGGGCGGCTCAAAACAAGTCAAAACAGGAAAAGTTTACTGTTTTTTGCATCAATTAGAGATTGGATATGGATTTCGACATCTTCCCATTCTCCTGAAAAGTTGTTCACATGAAACTTAGGTACATCACACAATGGAATACTTAGCAGCTCTTAGGAAAAACGAAGTTATGGAAATTTGCCCTATAAAATATGGATGAACTTGAGAGGCTCATGTTGGAGTGAAATTAGCCAGAAGGAAAAGACAGATATAGAATGACTGCATTTATTTAGATGACATAAATATATATGTATTTTTATAGATACATATATATTATGATACAATATCGAAGGTCAGGTAAAACATGAATCAGGAGGTCTTGTGTATGGTGGAATCTACCACAATTGTGTGAGAGTCGAGGTTAGGTAAGACAGAGAAGGGGACAATACTAATAATGTCGAAAATGTGCTTTAATAATAGTGAAAATGATAATATCAGCCTAGTACCGAGCATTGAATGTAGGCAAAAAGATACATTCGATGACCTCTAAATGCTTCTATACTTGCAAATCACAATGTGAGAAGTGAGAGAGAGGAGAGAGCGGTGAGAGAGAAGAGACAAAGAACTCTGCTAGAGGCAGACCAGGGGAGAGGGAGGAATGGGGCCATTGGTGGGGGGAAATGGGTACTGAAAGGGGGATGGGTGCTGGAACACTGTATAACTGGAAACTTAACACTTAGATCTTTGTAACTGTATATCTCATGGTCGATAATAAAATCTAAAAAAGTTTCCTCGTGAATTAGCCAAGTACTGTCCTTGGGCGGTTAAGGTCCCAAAAGAATCACTTTAGCTTACAGCTAAGATCTGTTAGCCCCTCTAGCACTCCCAGAACACGAGGAAAATAGGGAATTAGTTATAGAGGAAGAGGGGTAGAAAAGGACAGCACCTTATCTACCTCACAAATATAGCCTTCCCAAAAATAGACTTTCTGCCAGATAACTTACATTTCTTCCATTTATTGCCTCTTAAAATTTGAGCAAGTCCCTTCATTTTTTAGATTTTTTTTCTCTTACCTAGAGAAAGAAAATGGCATAAATATATGCTTTCTTATACATGTTACCTCGATCTTAGGTTTACACCTGGATTGACCATAATCTAGGTTGCACGTTTGCCAACAAAAGCACTTTCTTGACCCATGCTTCATGTAAAAAACAGGTAGGGGACAGAGGCTGGTGCAGGCTGAAAAATGCAGAGTGAGCGTCCCAATCGGGCTGAGTAGGGGTCTTTGGCCTGGGGAAGGTCCCTTCCTTTTTCAGTCTATATGTTTTCTCACCCTTCCTAAAGGGTCAGATCATAACTGAAGATCGATCGATCAACTGTATGTGCAACTGTATGTATGTGTGCATGTGTGGTGACCACTCATTGTTTGCAGTTAATTTGTCTTGTTTGTGGGAAACATTGGAGTGTTAGATAAAAACAAGTTGGAATCAGAAACAAATTGTTAAACCAAAGATAAGCAATTTGTTCTAAACTGAGTGTTAAGCATGAGGAGAGATTGACATGCTCAATTTAGATCTTATGGTAAAAGGTTCACTATCACTATCACTATCTTCCCGTTCATTATCTATTTGCTCGAGCAGGCACCATTAATATCTCCATATGTCATGTCTCATGCTAGTAGAGCCCAAGGGCATCTGCTTGCTCCAGGAACATAAAGAGCCTCAGACAATTATATTAGGTCATGGGAATGACCTAATATAATTGCTACTGGTATTTGGCATACCAAATATGACACAGGCAGCTTCCCAGGCTTGCCGTGTGTGTAGCATATTCTTGCAGTCACCTCTAAATACAGCATATATTGAAGAACCGAGTGAGGCCGGGCTATGATAGGCTTGTCTGCTGCTGGGTGGAGAGAGGGAAGTCCGATGTGGAAGATGGCGGCCCTCATGGCAGCCCTCAATGGTTAAGAGGTTAAGAGATCTAATTGTAAAACCTTTTTATGGGTTCCTGATCCCTGAAATTCTCTCAGCTTCAGAACCTGTGCTATTTAAAAAGGGTGGGAGCAAAAGGCAGAATCAGGAAAAATATGGCTTTGTGAGAAAGTGCAGAGCTTTACCTTATAAGCCTTAGTCAAATTCTAATGAGAAATTAGGCTGTTTTGAAAATAACTAAGGTACAAAAACTATTGCAATTAAGTAAAGGAAGATCTTGTGTTTCATGAAAAATTGGTAGTTCAAATTTTTTTATGCTAGTATTTCTAAAGGTACATATTTGTTTTATTCCTGCAATGGATTATTAGAATATCTGGTATAGAAAATCTTCTAATTGGAAATAATTGTGGTACATAAAAACAGGTTCAAGAAGTAAAGTTTAGTGTAAAACATGGGTTTCTAAAGTTATAAAATTGGTTGCAAAACTTTTTATCCAACCAGTGTTTTATTTGGTCTCTTGAAACTTTTTGGTAACTTAAATTTTAAGATATACTTAGCAAAGATTTAATAATGGGGTGATCTCAGACCTCAGCCTGATAGTCTGAAGCCACAGAAATCTTCCTTGGTAAAAAGTTTTAAAGATATCAGGCTTTCCATGTAGAATCCCAAACCAGTCTTGGGACCTCTTGCAGGAGAAAGGAAGTGAGCCACTTTAATATTCAAGCAAATAATAATGCTCCTTTAAATTTAGTGACTTCTGAACAAGGAGAATTGGATAAAAACTGAGAAATCAGTTTGTGTTTTTTTCAGATTATGCTGCTAGTCTGCCCAGTACATGCTATTATTATAATAGATTTATATGTGAGCTTTTTTTTATTTTATGGGTCACTCCTGGCAATGCTCAAAGGGTTTCTCCTGGCTCTGCACTCCCAGTGGTGCTCGGTGGACCATATGGGATCCTGGGGATCGAACCCTGGCCGCTTGCAAGGCAAACGCCCTACCTGCTGGACCGTCGCTCCTGACCCATATATGTCAGCTTTATCACCAGGTATCAACCTAGTCTTTGACTTGAAAGTCTTTGTTACTCACAAGTGTGGAATCATTGTGTTTCTTGGTAGTAAGAGACTGGGCCACTTGGGATGAACCACAGTAGAGCCTGGCAAGTTACCCGTGGTATATTCAGCATGCCAAAAACAGTAACAATAAAGGATCTCATTACCAATGAATGGAGACATTACTGGAGCCCACTCGAGCAAATCAATGAACCACGAGAAGACAAGTGAAAAGGGATACATGTCAATATTTTATATTGCCAAACTGCATTATATTATGCACATTATAATAAGAAAATACAAGTTAACTATTTTCAGAAAATTTACCCCAAATGGTAAATTATTTTTCAGAGAGAGTCACTTGATCACTTGAATCCCATTATTCATCGATTTGCTCGAGCGGGCGCCAGTAACATTTCCATTGGACCCTATCACGTGCCAATGTGGCCCAATGGCATCTGGTTGATTCAGGAATATGAAGAGCCTCAAACCATTCCTTCAGGGTCTTTACAAGGGAAGTCTTACCATCTTGTAGGTGGGCGGCCCTGTGATCTTTTGACAACCCGTGGGATCCAGTTGGTAATGGCTCTAGTCCAGCAGTTGTCTCCAATCGCATTCTATATCCAGCCCATCTGATTTTCGATGCCTTGGCAAATGAGACAGCATCCCTGATTCTGGAATAGCGATGGAGGTCACAACTCCGGATTCCTTCTCTCCACTTGAGTGAGGCGTGATATTCCAAGCATAGCTCTTTTGATTCCTCTCTGGGAGATCTGAATAGCATTCTCATTCTGCTTTCGTAGGGCCCAGGTCTCTGAGGCATATGTTAATGCAGGGAGAATGGTGGAGTCAAAGAGATGTGCCTGGAATGGGAGGTTCTTTGTCCTTTTAGCTATTTCTTCAATGCCTTTGAAGGCATTCCATGCTGCTCTCTTCCTCCTGCGCAGCTCAGGTTTTAGGTCATTCATCATGTTGATTTCTCGACCTAGGTACACATAACTGCTGCATTCAGAGATGTTTGTTCCATTGAGAGTGAATGGGGCCTCTGGAACTAGTTCATTCTTCATAAACATTGTTTTCTCTAGATTCAGCTGTAGACCTATATTTCCACATTCTCGGTCGAAGTCAGCCAGCGTTTGTGCTGCTTGGCTAATGTTTGGTGTTATTAGAACGATGTCATCAGTGAAGCAGAGGTGGTGTAGTTGCCGACCATCTATTTTCACTCCCATTCCTTCCCATTCTAATTGTCTCATGATGTTCTTGAGGGTGGCGCTGAAGAGTTTTGGTGAAATGGTATCACCCTGTCGGACCTCTCTTTTCACATTAATGACTACTTCTTTGTAGAGGTGCAGAGAAGCGATAAAAGAAGACCTCAAAGACAGAAGAACAGAAATACTGGAAGATGCAGCAGAGGCAGGGAAAAGCATTCACACTGCCCGCCTATCCTTCGCCAACTGCGACCAAGATGACTGCCCTCCGATGCCCTGACGGATCTATCACATCTTCCAGAAAGGCAATGGAGAAGATTATCCAGGACTTCTACTCAAATCTCTTTGATAGCCACATCCACCTGCCCACATACCAAATTCCACAGGATGGATATATCATTCCCAATGTTCTCCCTTCTGAAATCTGACATGCCATCTGGGTCGGTAAAGAAGGGAACAGCACCAGGCTCAGACAAAGTCAGACCCAAACACCTGAAGAATCTGCCGTCGGTACTCATCAGTACACTAGCTCGGCACTTCACACGCTACCTGTCTGAATGCAAGGTGCCCACCCAATGGAAAACCAGCAGGACAGTTCTACTGTTCAATAAGGGAGACATTCACGACATAGGCAACTATCGCCCCATCTGCCTATTGTCCGTCATCTACAAGCTGTTTACATGAGTCATACTGAACAGGATTAGCAAAACACTAGATGAAGGACAACCATGCAAGCAAGCAGGCTTCCGGAAAGGATTCAGCACAATCGACCATATCCACACAGTAAACAAGCTCATTGAGGTTTGTAGGGAATACAAGATGCCGTTCTGTCTCACGTTCATTGATTTACAGAAAGCCCTTGACTCTGTGGATACTGAAGCAGTCATTGAAGCCCTAGCTGAACAGGGTGTTCAAATCCAATACATCAAGATCCTTTGTGAGCTAGAGAGAGATAAAGAGAGAGAAAAGAGAGAGAGCCCAGGTGGTAAATTTTTAAGTCACTTAAATCACTTGATCATTTGACATCCAGTTATTCATCGATTTGCTTGAGCAGGCACCAGCAACATTTCCATTTGACCCTATCATGTGCCAGTGTAGTGCAATGGCATCTGGATGCCTCAGGAATACAAAGAGCCTCTAACTGTTCGTTCAGGGTCTTGATGAAGAATTCTGACCATCTTGTAGGTGGGCAGCCACGTGATCTTTTGACATTGCATGGGATCCAGTCAGTAATGGCTCTAGTCCAGAGGTCATCCACAAATCACATTACATGTCCAGCATATCTGATTTCGACACCTTGGCAAATGAGAGAGAGTCCCTAACTCTGGAACATCGATGGAGGTCAGAACTCTGGATTACTTCTCTCACTTGAGTGATGCATGGTATTCCAAGCATAGCTCTTTCAAATCCTCTTTGGGAGACCTGAGTAGAATTCTCATCATGCTTTCATAGGGCCCAGATCTCTGGGGCATATGTTCATGCAGGGAGAACAGTGGAGACAAAGGGATGTGTCCAGAGCTGGAGTTTCTTTGTCCTTTTAGCTATTTATTCTATGCTCTTGAAGGCATTCCATGCCACTCTCTTCCTCTTGTGTAGCTCAGGTTTTAGGTTGTTCATCATGTTGACTTTTCAACCTAGGTACACATAACTGCTGCATTCAGAGATGTTTGTTCCATTCAGAGTAAATGGGGCCTCTGGAACTAGTTCATTTTTCATGAACATAGTTTTGTTGAGATTGAGGTGTAGACCTATCTTTCCACATTCTTGGTCGAAGTCAGCCAGCATTTGTGCCCCTGGGCTAATGTTTGATGTTATTAGAATGATGTCATCAGCGAAGCGGAGGTGGTGTAGTTGCCGACAATCTATCTTCACTCCTGTTCCTTTCCATTCTAGCTGTCACACTACGTTCTCGAGGGTGGTGCTGAAGAGTTTTGGTGAAATGGTATCACCCTGCCGAGCCCCTCTTTTGACTTCAATGATCACTTCCTTGTGGAATGGTGAGTAAATAAAACATACGCTGGCATATTGATGACCTGAAGGTGCAATCGCAAAAGATCAAGTATGACATCATTGTTCTGACTAGGGCAAGGAGGCATCAATCACATCAGGCTGTTCTTGGTACTGGAGGAGAATCCCTGAGCATTGCGGGGTGGTGTCCTAAATCCCCACCCCAAAAAAAGCAAAAAAAAAAGAATTATTTCTTGGAACATGCGACGAAAGAGGCATCGGTGGTGTTGGTGTCCTTGTCAACAAGAACATGGCCTTGAACATTGATCATTTGAATGCCTAACAAACTGGATAGGACTATTACACTTGAAGAGATGTGGCCCTCTGCCAGAAATTTCTCTCTTCATTGTCTACACACCCAACATCCACATAGAAGGGTTAGGAAATTGAGAAATTCTGCATGGAACTGGAGGAGTTCTATAAGAAAGATCACACTTTCTAGAAGATCATAGTCTGTGATTTAATGTCAAGATAGGACCGAGAAGATCAGCTGAAGAAATTCACATCGGGACCCATGGCCTAGAATAGAACAAACAGGGTGAAAGACTATCTGAGCTCATCATGTCCACCAAGACCATTCATAGGAACTCACAGTTCCAGAAGGCTGAAGCGAAATGTTAGACATGGGAATTTCCTGGTGGACAGTTCCACAATGAAATTGACCACATCATCATCAATCAATGGTTTTGCCTGACCGATGTTGCTGTTGTCCCAAAATTCCAAACAGGATCGGACCACTGTCTCCTTCCTGCAAAATTCTACTTCAAAGTTTAAGAAGAGAACTCCCAGAACGACCACCAACTGGGAACTCTTTGGCACCATTGCCGCAACATGGGAAAGATACCATCATTGATGACATCGATGAAGAATACAATCGACTGGTTCAGCACCTCCATGATTGTGCGAAGAATGCCGAGAGAGAGACAGACACAAAAGGACGCCTATCTTCAGAAACTCTCGAGCTCATTCGCCAATGTGGCAAGGCACAAGCCTCAGGCAACCAAATGCTAACGTGCTAGCTTGCAAAGCAGTGCAGAGAAGCTGTTGCAGGACACCTAAAAGCATAAGAGACTCCACATCTGCCCTGGATTGCCTCCCTGCAGGTAACTTGTAGATAGGGGGTAGTTCAAATGTGGCAGTTTATCTGACCATGTATTCTGTACTGGCTGGTATAAATATTCTCTTGTGCTACCACAATCATCACGGACTAGCTAGATCTTACCAGCATATTTGCCTGGCCACGTTGGATCTCTAAGTAATTAGACCAGAGAGAAATGCTGTTTGCCTCCAAACAAGCAAGCATGGATCCCTGATAACTCAAAGGCAAATAAAATACAAAACTACCGTGAAGTAGACAAGACTCTTGTGAAGGCTTGGAGAAATATTTAACTGGCATTAGTACAGTTTTTGGTACAGAGACATGCCATGTCAGAAACCCCTTCTCTACCCTATAAAGGCATTTCCAGGCAGATCTTGGCTCAAGACATTAGGTGAGGTGCTGGGAGAAATTACCTCAGGGCATTTGACCCTTCCTGCCAGGGGAAGTTACATTTTGCTTACAGCTCCTCCCATCTCTGCTAGGAGGTTTTGAATTAGCTCTGGGTTCTAGTAAACAGCCAAAATGCCTCTGAAGTTGCTACATTTCTATAGAGTTATTTTCCTGTTTTCATCTCTTGATAGCCCAGCCCAGAATGGGGGTTGGAGGGTTTGGGTGGATTTCTAGCTATAAAATAAGCTACAAGAAGAAAAGGCTCTCTCTTTCTCCCTTTTTGCCATTTTGGCTTCCCCTTGCCATCTGCCTCTCCGTCCTCTCCATCTCTGTTGGGCTTCAACATGTGGTGGCAGCCATCTTGGCCAACACGTGGCTGGGGCCTAGCTGGTGACCCAGGAGGTTTCCCCTGCTCTTGGATTGTATATTGGAACCTGTTATAGTAAAGCCCTTTTTAAAACTGCATCGTATACCTGAGTTTTCATCCATTCCTTGCTGGCTTCAGAGGTAAAAGGGAACTCACTTTCCGGCACTGTTGGGGATCCCGGCAGCATACCTGACAGAAGTGATAAAAGAAGATCTCAAAGAGAGAAGAGCAGAAATACTGGAAGATGCAGCAGAAGCAGGGAAAAGCATTCACAGTGCCCGCCTGTCTATCACCAACTATAAGACCAAGATGACTGCCCTCCAACGTCCTGATGTATAGATCACATCTTCCAGAAAGTCAATGGAGGAGATTATCCATGACTTCTACTCAGATCTATTTGATAGCCACGTCCACCTGCCCACATATCAAATTCAACAAGATGGATATTTCATTACCAATATTCTTCCTTCTGAAATCCGACATGCCACTTCTTTGGTAAAGAAGCGAACAGTCCAAGTCCCAGACAAATTCAGACCTGAGCACCTGAAGAATCTGCTGTCAGTACTCAAAAAATACACTGGCTCGGCTCTTCACATGCTACCTGTATGAATGCAAGAGCCCTCCCAATGGAAAACCAGCAGGACAATTCTACTGTTCAAGAAGGGAGACATCCACGACATTGGCAACTATCACCCCATCAGCCTGTTGTCTGTCATCTACAAGCTATTCATTTGAGTCATCCTGAACAGGATTGGCAGAACATTAGATGAAGGACAACCATGCAAGGAAACTGGCTGATGAAAAGGATTCAGCATAATAGACCATATCCACACAATAATCAAGCTCATTCAGGTTTGTAGGGTTTTCATTATGCAGCTCTGTCTCACTTTCATTGATTTAAAAGAAAGCCTTTGATTCTCTGGAAACATCAAAGCCCTAGCCACACAGGGTGTTCAAACCCAATACATCAAGATACTTCATGAGCTGTATTATGGATTCACCACCAAGATCTCACATAGTCACATAAATACCCTCTAAAAATAGAAATATCAAGATTAAGATACATTTACTTACCATTCTCACCTATCCATTTTTTGCATTACTTCTTATTGTAAATTCAGTCTATGTATTCTCTCTATCTTTTGACATGCATGCCATGCATAATTTGATCATTTGACTTCAAAAGAAAATAAACTATCCTACTGTCTTTACCCGGAGTTATTACATACCTACAGACTTGGAAGGGAATCACAAGTAAGAGTTATCAGGAGGTTTGGTTCCGCAACATACCCCATACTCTACTAAACGTTTCATTATGGTTATGTATCTTACAATTTTCTTTTCTTTTTAAAGACTTTAAAACCATGCTGTTCTATAAACTTTTCAACACATAATCTCCCACAGTTTTCTTATAATTTAGTGTTTGATGATGTAAAAATTTGAAGTGACTGCATGCCAAAGACAGCATGGCAGTAGTGAAGGCCTAATATTTTATACCACCTAAATAATTTCCTTTATACTTCCCATAATAGTTTTTGCTTTCTGTGTGTTCACAGAAATGATGGAGAATTTATATATTTTTATTTTTACATGTTTAGTTGCTGAACACTTCTGCTAGTATGGTGTCATATTTGGAAATAAAAATAAATATAGTCTAGGAATCTTCTTAACAATGTTTTTAACGGTAATAATTCAGATATTGATTAGATAAGCTCATTACCAGAAAATAAAACTTACATACTCCATATTTTCAGTATAAACCCATCACACACAGAACCAGTGCAATCCCAGGAATTCCACCATCAGGATTAATTCCTGAGTGCAGAGCCAGTAGTAACACCTGAGCATTGCTGGTTTAAGCTCCTCCCAGCAAAAATAGAAAATAAAAAAATAAAATACCCTCATTCATATCAAGATCTGACTCCTCTTATTTTCTGTTCATCATTTCTGCTTTTCTGATGAAGTTCTGATATATATTCTACTAGATACATATTTGACAAATGTATTTGTCCTTCGTGTCTCTTGGATTAAATATTCCTTGAGAATATTAGAATTTATCACATAAATTTGAGTTCAAAAAAAGTCTCCTATATTATCCATTTTAAAGATATTTCATGGAAAATACAGCAGCTATTTAAAGATTAAAGTAATAATGTCTATCCCACAAACACTAAAATTTTTAAATAATTTACTTTATCAAAGTTTCCTAAGATTTTTAGATTGCAGTTATCTAAGTATAGTTTCCAAATTCCATGCCTCATTAGAAGTTAAAAATGTTTATGGGGGGGAGAAAGTGACAGAAAGCAGGTAGTGTAAATGTCTTATCCACTGCAGTTGTGTTTAATCCCCAATACAACCTGAAAGTAATCACTTTCTTGAATCCCGTTATTCATCAATTTGCTCAAGCGGGCTCCAGTAACATTTCCATTTGGCCCTATCATGTGCCAATGTAGCCCAATGGCATCTGGTTGATTCAGGAATATGAAGAGCCTCAAACTGTTCCTTCAGAGTCTTGACAAGGAAGTTTGACCATCTTGTAGGTGGGCTACCACATGATCTTTTGACATCCCGTGGGATCCAGTCAGTAACAGCTCTAGTCCAGTGGTCATTGCCAAATTGCATTACATGTCCAGCCCATCTGATTTCCGATGCCTTGGCAAACGAGACAGTGTCCCTGATTCTGGAATAGCAACGGAGGTCAGAACTCCAGATTCCTTCTCTCACTTGAGTGAGGCGTGATATTCCAAGACATAGCTCTTTTGATTCCTCTCTGGGGAGACCCAAAGAATAACATTCTCATCTTGCTTCCGTAGGGCCCAGGTCTCTGCAGCATATGTTAATGCAGGGAGAATGTAATACTAATTTTTATTTAGTAGATTATCTATCTTTTATGTAGGCATATGCAAGTGCTAACAATAAGGATATTTCCTTGATTCCATTAGCTTTTATAAGGATGCCTGGAGATTTTCAGATGACAATTTTCCTTGCTTTAAGTGTTCTGTAAATATTACGGCTATAATGAGTTAGGCAGAAAGAGAAGCCAACTGAAGGGATTATTTTTATTTTTTATAATCCTCTCTCCTGATTTGTGTTTACTTAGCTTAACTTTCCAAATGGAAATGGTGAAGCTCTCAATTTGGTCTGAAAGTCAGAAATAATGTTATACAATCTACATAATTTACATGGTAAATTATACTTTATCAATAACTATATACCTTCCTGAGTCTTTTTTTTTAGTTTTTTTGCTTTTTGGGTCCCACCCAGCAACACTCAGGAGTTACTCCTGGCTTTTTGCTCATTAATTACTCCTGGAAGTACCTAGGGACCATATGGGATGCCCAAGATTGAATCTGGGTTGGCTACATGCAAGGCAAATGCCCTATCTGCTGTGCTATCGCTCTGGCCCCCTTTCTGAGTTTTTGCATACGTAAATGCCACCTAAAACTATGACTTGAAGTGTCATGTTTTAAGATTTGAAAAACATTAAAATGTGTTTAAAATAAAGAATAATTTAAATAATAATTCATTTTAAATTTCAGTAAGTCTTTGATTATCTGTGATGTACCAGGAACTGATATAAAAATCAGTGACACAGGAATACTTTTCTTTCTTTCTCAGTGGTCTATAAACCTGCTCCTGTACAAGTCTCATAATGTTTATTAAAGCTCTGATTAACTTCTTGTGAAACTCAGGTTTCAATTCAAGCATTGCAGAAAATCAAAAGTTAGCAAAGTTGATTTAAAAATATCAATAGTAAAATATGAGTTTACCAAAAAAACATTTACTCCCATTAATTTCAATCATCTGATGCTTATAATATACTTTCACATAATTGCTAGGTTACTGTGAGTCATTAGTAAATATTATAAAGAAAAGAAATCCTAAAAAATCTTGAATTACAGTAAGTCAGTTTTTAAGTGTCAGCGAAACCATGTTATAACTCATCTGAAAATACACAGAAAAATAGTAGAGTATAAAGAGTATAATGCACTTAAATCTTTATTTTTATTTTACACTGAACTAAATTGATCAAACCCAGTATAACAAGTTCAAAAAGTTTGCTTAACCTAAGAAGATGCAACTCAACTTTATTAATTTTTTTTTGTGGTTGTAGGGTTGACCCACACTTGGCAATGCTCACCAGATACTCTTTTTTAAAAAAAAATATTTTATTATACCACCATGAAATATATAATTACAAGATATTCATGTTTGAGTTTTGGTCAGACAGTGTTCCAGTACCCATCCCTCCTCCAGTGCCCCTTTCCCACCACCAATGTCCCCACTTCCCTCCGCCTTCCCCCAGCCTGCCTCCATGGCAAGTTCTTTATCTCCTTTCTTTATCTCTCTCTCTTTCTCTCTCTTTTCTCTCTCTCTCTCTTTCTTGCTTCCCTTTCTTATGCATTGTGGATTGTAATACATACATTTTGAGGTTATCATTTGTATCTCTTTGCCTGTATTCAATGTTCAGTTCTTGGATAGTAGCATCATTTTCAGTGATTATCAGCACACTGTTCCCTTCTCTGTCTTATGTAGCCTCTGACTCCCACACGTTTGTGATATACCAGCTTGCACCTGCAAGCTATGGGAGTCGGGCTGTGTCCAGCTGTGGAGTTCAGACCAGAGACTGACTTTGGTTGTATTGAATGAGGTTTTCTGACTTCTGGGAGCCTGGCAGAAGACAGGCCAAGGAGCAAAAACTTACCCCCACCTCAAGACGCCCCATCAGTCTAGCCCAGGGCAGGTAGGCAGAGATACTGCCCTGCACCTGAATACCTGGTGTCTGGCCAAGAGCCCCAGCAGCAAGTGGCAGATACTCTTGACTCTACACTCAGGAAGCACTCCTGGTGGTGTTCAGGAGAATCATATAGGATCCCAGGATAGAACCCAGGTTGGTCATGCACAAGGCAAGTGTCCTACCCACTGTACTATGTCTCCAAACCTTAAGATAGAACTCTCAAGTTCAATTTCTAATTACCACTGACAATTAAATGTGCTCCTGGACAGTGTGTTCATTTGTAAAATATTTTTAAAATACTTTATCGTCCAGTAGAGTGCTGGTGTCAGTGTTAAGATTTTGTATCCCTCTACTGGAATGCTCTATCTTCCAGTACAGCTCTGGTTTCAATGTTAAGATTTTGTAAAGTAGTTACTGAGGTCCAGTGAACCCTCATAGAGTCAAGATTGGCCTGAGATTTTCCTGACAAAAACATTACAATCATGTTCTACGTCACGAGATGCAGTTTTCACAGATCCTAGGTGAGAGTGAAAATGAATAAGATAAATAGGAAAAGCTCTTTCCAAATTTTTTGTCAACAATAGGGCAAGACTTTAGGCAAATTCTCCTTCCCTGACAAGGTGACAAAAGCCCATCTAGGAACTAATGTGTGCTAAAACTTACACAATTTCTTACGGACCATACAGGCTGTGCACAGCATTTCCTCCTGAATCTGCTCCCAAGGATCACTCCTGGCTGGTTCTGGGGACAGAAGGTCTGTG